>CAUYMX010019673.1:0-13102 GCA_963573855.1 Lepilemur septentrionalis | reverse complement strand
AAATAAATAAATAAAAATAACAACTTAGAGTAGTTTGACATTTACAGAATTACTGTGAGGGTAATACAGAGTTCCATTTATGTCATGTCTTATTCCCCCTATTAACAGCTTACATCAATATAGTATATTTGTAACAACCTAATGAACCAGTACTGACACATTATTATTAATTAAAGTCTATGCTTTTCCAGATTTCCTCAGCTTTCCCTAATGCGCTTTCTGTCCTGGGATCCCATCCAGAAATACCACATTACATTTAGTTGTCTTGTCCCTTAAGGCTCTTCCTCTTGGTTGTGACAGTTTCTCAGTCTTTCCTTATGTGTTTTCTTTTCAAATGGTGGGTACTTAAAGTTTTTCTTTGTTTGCGTGACGGCGACAATTTTGAGGAGTACTTGTCAGTTGTTTTGTAGAATGTCCTTTGTCTCAGTCTGCTTTTGCTTCTAACAGTACCACAGCCTGGGTAGTTTACAAACAGCAGGAATTCATTTATCAAAGTTCTGGAGACCCAGGGTCAACATGCCTTCAGATTCAGTGTCTAGTGAGAGCTGGCTCTCTCTGCTTCCCAAATGGCACCTTGTTACTGCCTCCTGGAGTAGACGAACACTGCCCTCACATGATGGAAGGGATGGAGAGCAAAAAAAGGACCAGCTATTTCCCTCAAGCCCTTCATCCATTCATGAGGGCTCCTCCAGTTTAGACCAGGGTAAATAAGTGGAGAGATACTCCGCGAGTTCATGGATTGGAAAACTCAATGTTGTCAAGTCCTCCAAACCTGATATATAGGTTCAGTGCAATTCCAATCAAAATCTGTGGGTTATCTTGTAGATACCTACAAACTAAATTTTTATGGAAAAACAAAAGCCCTATTATAGTCAATACAATACTGAAGAACAAGGTTGGAGCACTTACTATCTGATTTCAAGATTTTACTATAAGGCGATAGTGATCAAGACAGCATGTTATTGGCAAAAACTAGACACATTGACTTAATAGAGAATGATCAGAATAGAAAGCCTATTTAGAAACAGTCCCACTTAAATATGGTCAGCTGATCTTAAAGTAGTCAAGGCAATCTAACATGTTTTTCTGCCTCAAATTGTAGCATAAACTAGCAGAAATTTCATCAGATCAGTATGATTCTGAAGTCATACAACTTTTTTGTGTTTGCAGGGGGAGATTTTTCCCTAATCATCTCAATTTCTAGAACTTATAAATCATAATGGTCACTAAAGTTGGTATTCAGCCTCCCACTGCTAAATTTGACTGGCTTAAAAAAAATCATAATAGAAGAGTAAAATTCAGTTTTACTTGTAGACTATATTTTGAGATAGTACCAGCCTTCTCATTGTTTTCCTTGGATAATTACGGCACAGCTTTAGAAGTAAAAAATGATATGACCTAAAGAAAGTTGGTAATGAGTTAAGGTATTAAAACAGCCAGTTAAAGTAAGGTTTAGACTTTTGTATAGTGTACATAACTGATTTTAATTCTTCTGAATTACTTTTTCAGAATTTCTTGAGGTTGGCAAAAAGCAACCTGCTCTGGACGTTCTTTATGATGTTATGAAAAGTAAGAAACATAGAACATGGCAAAAGATACATGAGCCAATTATGTTGAAATACTTGGAACTTTGCGTGGATCTTCGCAAGAGCCACTTGGCTAAGGAAGGATTATACCAGTATAAGAACATTTGTCAACAGGTACAAACAGAACTGGGTTTTAATTTTTAGTAAGTGCTTTTAGTAATTTGCAGAAGAGCTTTTCAAAGTTAACATATTTTATATATCTCATAAAATTTGCTTTTAAAACATTTCATGGTTTGTTGGAAAAAATAGTTTAAGTTCTGAGGTTTTTTTTTTTAATTGTTAGGTGAACATCAAATCTCTAGAGGATGTCGTTAGGGCATATTTGAAACTGGCAGAGGAGAAAACTGAAGCTGCTAAAGAAGAATCTCAGCAGATGGTCTTAGACATAGAGGATCTGGATAATATTCAAACTCCTGAGAGGTATGTGTATTAAATCTGTAATAAATATTTTGATAGTTAACTCTTTTATTTTTACATGTGTCTCCATCCCCATTTGAAGATGTTTATCAGAAAAAGTGCCTATCTTTGAAGTTTTAAATGTATAGCAACCAAAAAAGTTAAGTAATGTTCAAAATTCATAACAGTAGAAAATTACAGCCTTAAGATAGAAGGGCATCACTAATTTAAGTGGTTTGTATTATAGATGGGGAACTCAGAGACTAGGTAGTAAGTGACAATATACAGTGTGTACAGAGTTGTAGGAAAAATCTGCACTATTTATGATCATTGGTGGTTTTCTTGTTTAATCTCATGGAAAAGTGGAAAACTGTGTCTGAAATTATTTTCAACATTTCTCTTGTCTTTGTAGTGTTCTCCTAAGTGCTGTAAGTGGTGAAGACACTCAGGATCGTACTGACAGATTACTTTTAACTCCATGGGTTAAATTCCTGTGGGAATCATATAGACAGTGTTTGGACCTTCTTCGAAACAATTCTAGAGTAGAGCGCCTTTACCATGATATTGCCCAACAAGGTAAAATAAGAACATCAAATTTTAAGTAAATTGACTTCTTGAAAAGTTGCCTTAAGATTGAATTTTGCAGAAAGAGGATTAGCTTTCTTTTCTCCGTAGTACTTAAAAATGAACTAAGTTTTAAAGTTTTAAAATATTAGTATTCATGAGTATTAAATAAATTTGTGCATAAGAAATTTGTTTTACTAGTTAAAGGAGTTCCATGTGAAATATGTTATTGTCTGAAAGACTTTAAAGTTATTTTGCCATTCTCCATGTGACTGAAAAAATTAATTTTTCCACTGTTTTCTGGTAAACTGAGTTTCACTTTTGACTCCACTACTGTGTATTCTTGGGTAAGCTACTTAACTGTTAACTGGGTTTCAAAGGTCTCCATAAGCACTGGATTTAAAGGATTCGATGAAAGATGTGTATTTTTCCTTTCTTACTCAATATAAAGTTAAACTTTTTGATGACTAAGGATCATCTTAATAAACATCCAATTGTTGGTGGCACATGCCTGTAGTCGCAGCTACTGGGGGATTGGGCTGAGGTGGGAGGATTGCTGGAGCCCAGGAGTTCGAGGCTGCAATGAGCTATGATTGTGCCATTGTGTTCCAGCCTGGGCAGTAGAGCAAGACCTCATCCTAGAAAAAGAAAACAAAAAGAAATACCTTTTTTCCTTACTTTCACTTGTTATTCTTTATTGCTGTGAATGCAGTCTTTTTATTGTATGTGATTGGGTCACCACTTGCAAGTGGCTCTTGGGCTTTTTCTCTCTTGCCTCCCTTCCCCCACGGAAAGAGCCTGGGTCTCCCTCTTTGTCTGCCAGGCTGAAGTGCATTTACATGATCAAAGCTCCCTGCAACCTTGAACTCCTGGGCCTAAGTGATGCTTCTGCCTCAGCCTTGCAAGTAGCTAGGGCTACTACTGGCTTCTGCTACCACATCTGCTAAAATTTTTTTTTTTTTTTAAGAGATAGGGCTGCTATGTCTCCTTTGCCATTAACACAAGCTTGTGTTGCTAGATCTATAGGGATGATTAGCACTTGTTTATTCAAGTGTTAATTGACTTTATGCCTAAGAATGTTTCCCTAGGAATATTGAAACCTGTGTTCTGTTTGCCTACATGGCTAATGTATGTAAATTTTCACTTAGCACAACTGAACTTGGGCTTTTTCATAACTATTGATATAAATATTAACTTGAAGTTAAACTGCATCTCTGTTTTAGGCCTGTTGAAATATTTTTAAGGGCAAAAGAAATTGAAAAAATTCTAGTATTGCATATATGATAGTAGAAAACTACTGCATATTTTAATGATGGAGCAAGTAGATCGCATCCACATCTATATATATGGCTTAAATTAGGTTACTGTAAGCTCCCACAATTTGTGTTATATAGTTTAAATTAGTACAAAAGCATATTGCTTTCAATGTAAGTTAAGTTTATTGTATTTCAGACTAGAATTTTCGTACTCTCTTAGGATTTAAAGTGATGGGTCTTTGTAAGGTGACTCTTTTGTAGATCTAACTTCCAATTGCCTGTCATTTATAAACTCCCAGAACCATTCCTAGGAAAGAACTGATGATTATGTCTTTGATTTTTGTTAGGGTTCAGTCATAAAGATAGTCGGAACATAAGAAATGAGTTGAATCTTGTTAAAATAGCTGATCTTAATATGTGAAATAAAACCTATTCAAATATTTAAGTTTACAGTGGAAATATCTAATATATTTTACAATTATGTTTATAGCTTTCAAATTCTGCCTCCAGTACACTCGTAAGGCTGAATTCCGTAAGCTGTGTGACAATTTGAGAATGCACTTAGCGCAGATTCAGCGCCACCACAACCAAAGTACAGCAATCAATCTTAACAATCCAGAGAGCCAGTCCATGCATTTGGAAACCAGGCTTGTTCAGTTGGACAGTGCTATCAGCATGGAATTGTGGCAGGTATGTTACGAGCTACATTACCAGCTTTTCTTTTTGGTAATAATGTGTATTGCTTTTCTCCTACCCTTAGTGACTATCTTCATCTTGATATGCATTGGTTAATTTCAGTTGATAAGGTGAGGAATTGAAGGATGTTTAATGGACTAGGAAAAGTTCTAGATAAGAAATCTCAGAATATTTTGGTTCTAGTTGCCTTCTATGAAATCTGGGCCAAATCATGTAATCTCTTTCAGACTCAGTTTCATTCCGTATAAAACAGTAAGTCGGTGCTGCTCAAAGTGTTGTTTCATGATTGGTGCCAGTCTGTGAACTGTTCAGTCCATGATGACATGTGTAGAGGAGAAAAGCATTAACAAAGGTTTTTAGTAGCAGTTTTATTGTAAATTTTGTGTTTACTCTGATAATAAAAAATTGAGCCTTTTCTATTTATAATTTTTACAGTAATTTCATATTTTATAAAAGCATTTTTTGGTGACAGATTAGAAATTAAAAAAACAAATTTATCCTTTACTACAGGTAGAGTTGGAGAAGTGCTGCTTTAGATTATTTCCTAGATCTCTTAGCACTACTTCACTTAGTAAGTGTATATGTTGGATATCATGCATTGAAGATCTCAATGATGGTGGGACGCTTGTCCTCTACTGGCCTTTATTCTCTAAGAATTCTGCAGAGACATTTCTACAGAACTTTTTAGCCATGTAACTTTGTAGGCTTTTGTATATTTGATGAAAAAAGTGTAATTGAAAGTATGGAGGAAGAAACTAAAAATTGGGAGTTGTTCAGTGAAAATGTGATTTCATTTTCCACTCTTGCCTATGTTTTCCTTTTCTGTAGGGACACCCATCTAAAAATACAACCGGTAGAAGACAAATATGCTCATTAAAGAAAAAAATGGATAAATTAAAAGAAGAAATATTCATTATCTTATCATTCATGAATAATCTATTCTGTGTAAATGCTTCCAGATTCTTTTCTTTCTTTTTTTTTTTTTTTTGAGATGGAGTCTCACTCTGTTGCCCAGGCTAGAGTGCCGTGGCGTCAGCCAAGCTCACAGCAACCTCAAACTCCTGGGCTCAGGTGATCCTTCTGCCTCAGCCTCCCGAGTAGCTGGGACTACAGGCATGTGCCACCTGTAGATCTTTTCTATATACATATTTTCTATATATGTATAATCTTTTCTATATGTGTATTTTTAGTTGGCCAATTAATTTCTTTATATTTTTAGTAGTGATGGAGTCTCGCTCTTGCTCAGGCTGGTTTTGAACTCCTGACCTCTAGCGATCCTCCCGCCTCGGCACTCTGAGAGTGCTAGGATTACAGGCGTGAGCCACCGTGCCCGGCCAGGTTCTTTTCTTTATATTCCTCCAGATGCTAGGGTGATACGCAAATATTTTCTTTTTTAGTCTGTTCTACTTTGTTTTGTAAAGAACTTTTAAAAGTTTGAGTTAGTATTTTTATGATTATGGCAGTTTTCTCAAATATATCTTACATTTAAAAAACCACACATGGAAACATTTTATTTGTTACTTTTATTTTTGTGTGTTCTGTGTTGTAGCTTTCATAAAGAGACTTAGATTTATTTCAGAATGCAATGACTAATTTATACTTACTTTAGGAAGCATTCAAAGCTGTGGAAGATATTCATGGGCTGTTCTCCTTGTCTAAAAAACCACCTAAACCTCAGTTGATGGCAAATTACTATAACAAAGTCTCAACCGTGTTTTGGAAATCTGGAAATGCTCTTTTTCATGCATCTACACTCCATCGTCTTTACCATCTGTCTCGAGAAATGAGAAAGAATCTTACACAAGATGAGATGCAAAGGTACGAATGTTAATAGTTGGATAATGTTGAAATTCTGAAACAAATATCTTCTACCGGATGAAAGAATGGTATTATGTGCTAGGTCAGGGTTTCTCAGCCTTTGCACTATTGACATTTTGGGTTAGATAATTCTCTGTTGCTGGGCACTATCCTATGCATTTTAGGATGTTTAGCAGCAGTCCTAGCCTTTACTCATTAGTTTTTACTACCCAAAATGTCTCCAGACATTGCCTTTCTTGGACAGTATTTGTGGTCTTTGGTAGTTACCTTTTTTCTCATAGCAACTCCACCAAAAGCCCATTTGAGAAAATTGAGTATTAGGAAAGACAGTGTTAGCAGATGAGCCTTCTATCCATGTACAGATATTTAGAGTCTATTCTTAGAACAAATTAGATGGGAAGATTTAGTCTTCTATCTAGTCATTTTTTCATGATTAAAAAATGTTAACTGTGGAATGCTTGGGTCATATAGTCACATACAAATATCAATATGAAAAGACAATCTATGAAGACCATTTAAAAAAATATTCTATGTAGTCTATTTTCTTTTACTTTTAAAATACATTTCGGTTGGACATAGGCAACTCACATACCACTTTTTTCTTGTATTGGTAGACCATATTATTTTGGCATCAAGTAGAATTATGTACAGCACATTGGTTTTTTCAGTTTTATAGCAGTACATAGAACCAACTAAATGAATTATGTGAGTATATTTTCTTTGAAACTATTCTTTTCTTTTCTTTTTTGTTTTTGTTTATTGTTTTGAGACAGGGTGAGGCTGGAGTGCAGTGGTATCATCATAGCTAACTGCAACCTCAACCATCCTCCTGCCACAGCCTCCTTAGTAGCTGGAACTACAGGCACAGACCACCATGCCCAGCTAATTTTTTTTTTTCTTGGTAGAGAAGGGAATTTTGCTATGTTGTTCAGGCTGGTCTCGAACTTCTGGGGTTAGGCGATCTTCTCACCTTGGCCTCTGAAAGTGCTAGGGTTATAGGCGTGAGCCACCATGCCTGGCCTCTTTGAAACTTTTGAGGACTGCATGTCTCAAGAGATGACTCTGTTATGTAATCCACATCTATTTGATATAAGGGAGAACTTTTACCCTACCTTCAGAGAGTACTATAATAATAATGAGCGTTAGGTACATTATTTGGTTTAATCTTCACAGTGGCGTTATGACTCAGAAAATTAAGTATCTTACCTAACGTCACAGTTTTGTAAATGGTGAAGATGAGATTCAAGCCCTTGACTTTTGGACTTTAGAGCCTGCAATCCTTATTATCCCACAGTGTGCTGAATTCAACCCGCCTTTCTTCTTATCTTGCAGGGAAGTGAAAATTAAGCTTTTGGCTCCTGTCTCCTCCTCACTATCATAATTATGTTCACTTGGGTTTCTCACAATTTTTTTTCTTTTATTGCCAGTCATTTCCTTAGTTTCTTTTAACACATTGACTACCACACTAGAAAAAAAATTTTTTTTCCTTGGGGCCACAGTGTTTTATTCCAAAAATAGAATAAAAACTTAAAAAACAAAATGATCTACTATAATTTAATGGAAAATTTACTATTTGTTATTTTCTGTGCATGCGTTATATGCAATTGTCAATATTAATTATAACAATAAGAACATCAACAAGTGAGATTTTCACGAACCAACTGCAGGATTTTGCCCAGGGGGCTACCCATCATGTAACATGTATGCTGTAGCATGGCGGTGTGAGTTGCCTGTGCACCACACGGCTCCCAAGATGGAAACGTGAGTTACATAGTGCTTCACGAGGCCCCAGGCTCAAAACTAGCCGTGAGTCAAATACAACTCACATGGCAGTTAATACGTTAAGCTGCCATAATTATTTTTTGCAAGGAAGTGTGGGGATATGATGAATGTGCCTTTTCTGCCATTTAACCACAATTTTTTGTAGCTAGAAAACAGTGGCAATATTGGGTATGTAAAGTTCTGATTCCCCAGGTATTCATTTAAGCAAGTTCATCTCTCTCTTAATCCCATGCTGTGATGGAATAATATTTATGAATATGGTTCACCGTGGTGTGGTACATACTCTGCCACTGGCATGTCTTACCAGATGACTTTCTGCTTATCAAGTACCGTTTATAGACTTAACAAATTTAACTTTGTTCTCTGCAGAATGTCTACAAGAGTCCTTTTGGCCACTCTTTCCATCCCTATTACCCCTGAGCGTACCGACATTGCTCGACTTCTGGACATGGATGGCATTATAGTTGAGAAACAACGTCGTCTTGCCACATTACTAGGTCTTCAAGCTCCACCGACACGAATTGGCCTTATTAATGATATGGTTAGTATAAGTTTGAGCATTTTTATAGCTTTGGACAGAAAACTTTGGTCAAGTTTAAAAATTAGTGGTTAAATACTAGGAATTCTGATTAATCACCAGGGGTTATGATTCATGGATAGGCAACCACTGGTATAAATCAGCACTGTGTTCGGTTAAGGCAGTTCCACCCTAGTGGGTGAGCTGGGTTAAATTGGTAGGAGCTTTGATGTAGCAGGACTTGGACTAGCCCTGAGGAATACTGTGGACCACTCAGTGAGAGAAAAAGTTAGGGTGGGCAAGAAGGCTCATGACATGTTTCAGGGAGCTGCAGGAATACTAATCAAGCTGGTATGTGTGGGAAATATGAGGGAGGCTAGGAGAGAAGGCAAGGTAGGTTTAGGCCTGATTTTGGACAACTAAAGTATTTCCAACCTTTCCCTTCTCTTTATGTTATTAAAGCAGTGATGCTTAATCAGGGTTATGCAGTGAAATTTTGTGTTAAATACTTTTTAAAATTCAGGTTTCCAGATTTTACCCTACAGATGTATTACATCAGTTTCAGAGTGTAGAGCCTAAGGTTTGTGTATCTTCACAATGTTTCACTTTGTTGGAATCTTTCATTCAGTGGAAATTCATTGAGTACCTATTATGTGCTGGCATGTGATACTTAACGATGAAAGTTATATTCCAGGGAAGTTTAGATTCTAGAGAGTCTCATTCATAACAGTCCCTGAGTAGTTATTGCAGTAATCACCTCTAGCAAATTACTTTGGGATAAGGGGGAAAGAGGGACAAGTGCTAAAGGAAAGTATTAAGGAAAAATCAGTATGGCTGTATATTTACAAAAGCTGGGGTTTAAATCATTAATAGTCCCTACTTTGTGAATAGAGCAATCAAAGAAATAATGGCATGTACAGCTCTCTTAGGTATTGTTAAAATGCATTACGAGGAAGCACTGTAGTCATTCTGGTAAAAGCCAGATAAAAGGCCTTCATTTTCTGGAAGAATCAACTTAGGTAAGTACTAGTAAGCTTTCTAGATGGTGACATTTTTCTCTTGTGACATTTCTCTGTTACAGTAGAGATGCAGACTCCTTTGCAGTCAACTTCTGAAGAACTTACTATAGAGCAGTATTTCTCTACTTTGTATGCCTCCAGGTGTTATCCTGTTGCCACTGCCCACAAAGTTTAACTTTGTTCTGGACAAGTTTTTATGGGACTGATACAGGATTCAATGTAATAAAGCAACAGCAGTGTCATTAGGAAGAGGTTTATTAGCAAATGTGTTTTTAAAATTTGTGTTTTTTAAAGCCGAAATGTGCCACAAAGTGTAATCCATGTCTTTTGAGCCCATGTCTTTACACATCACATTGTGATGGTAAAGGTGATTTCTTATGGTACTGATTTAGAGATTGGTAATGAGAAGCATTTGGCCAGTGCTGCCAGGACAAATTTGGGTCCTCATTGTGCACACAGAGTGTGTAGGAGTTTAAAACAAGGGTACTGGTTGGTGTCGGATGAGTGGATTAGCTGGCTGCCAGGTGGCATCTATAAATTTTAGTGAGTTCACCGTACATCTGAGGTCAATACCTGAGCTTTGGCTCTTACAACTGAATTTGAAAAAGAGTGATTACATTATCTCAGGAAAAGACTCAAATTAATGAAGTTTGTAAGAGTGATTTTTAAGTCAGAAACGCAGTTATTTATTTTAGTGAGAAATGTAATTTAGTAGATTATTTTCATATTCCCTATTTAGGGAGGGAGCCAAATGGGGAATCTAAAGTCCTTTTCTTTTCTCTTTTCTTTTCTTTCTTTCGTTCTCTTTCTTTCTTTCGGTCTGTTTTTCGTTCGTTCCTTCCTTTCGTTCGTTCCTCTCCTTCCTCCTTTCCTTTCCTTTTTCCTTTCCTTCCTTTTCCTTCACTCTCTCCCTCCCTCCCTCCTTCCTTTTCTTTCGTTTTTGAGACAGTCTCACTCCATTGCCCTGAGTAGAGTGCCATGGCATCAAGCCAACTCACAACAACCTCAAACTCCTTGGTCAAGCGATATTTCTGCCTCAGCTTCCCAAATAGCTGGGACTACAGGCAGGCGTCATTACGCCTGGCTAATTTTTATATGTATTTTTTAGTAGAGATGGGGTCTCATTCTTGCTCAGGCTGGTCTCCAACTGCTGAGCTCAAGCAGTCCTTCCACCTTGGCCTCCCAGAGTGTTAGGATTACAGGTGTGAGCCACTGCGCCCGACCCTAAAGTATTTCTTGATAGGAATGAAATTAGAGCTGGGGAATTTTGTTTGAATGGGTTTAGTGCACCTTACTATAAGGATGCTTACAAGGGAAAGTATTAGAATGTTTTAGGACATCGGTAATGAACCAATTTTACATTAGAGTTAAACTTAGACCAGAGCACTCAAGTGTGTGGATGCCCTCCTCTCTTGGGATGGGATCTGCCAACATTTGCCTTAGTCTTGTGAACCACTGTGCATGGGTAGGGTGCACACTCCTGTATGTATGTGTCTGGCTCTGTCCCAGCAGTTATTCTGTCCGTGGGTTAGCAAGTCCCAACGTGTGACATACTCTAGGGTGAAACATGGGATTTGATAATAGGTAGTTTTTGGCATTGTAAAATAAATGGTACTCTTGTCTCTTTTGTAAGAAGGGTTATGCAAGCAGGATTAACATTTTGAAGGGAAGTTGAATTATATTCAAATATAGATTGAAAACTATTAAACTGTAACATTATATACAGATCATAAATGTATTTGGGTGAATTCTCGAAAGGTTCCTTCAGTGACCACTCTCTTATATTTCCCTGAAATAGCTACTGTCCTGACTTAAAAGATCACAGATTGGTTTTGGCTGTTTGTGTATTTTATATTAAACTTCCAAGTTTATGTAAATAGGATATATGAAATTCTTTTTCATAACATTCTGTTTTTGGTTTTATACATGTTCTATGTAGCTGTTCCTTTTTTGACTATTTCTGTGTTATACATGAGCATTTCACTATCCTATTGATGGATATTTGAATTTTTTTTCAGTTTGGAGCTACTAGGAGTAGTGTTGTCATAGTAATTTTTATGTGATAGTTTATGTAAAGTTATTTGTAATCTCTGCAGTTTTACTTGTTATTGGTAATAACATAAAATAATAAGTTGGCCATAGTAGTTGTCTTTGTAAATATTTTGTTGATTGTGTTTTCTTTAGAATTTATATTTCCTTCATCTCACAGGGCTTTTTACTATAGATAGGTATAAACAGTGTGGGCTAAGAGACTCAGCATATTTGATAGTTGTACTTTGGATTCCTCTTTGGTAAATTTAAAAGGGATTGAGACTAGATAATCTTTAAATCATTTTCCAGATTTCTAATTCTATAGTTTAATTTATACTCACTTCAGAATCTTAGTTGGAAAATGTCCCTTAGCAGTTACAACTTTCATTTTGCTTACTATAGGTCAGATTCAATGTACTACAGTATGTTGTCCCAGAAGTGAAAGACCTTTACAATTGGCTGGAAGTAGAATTTAACCCCCTAAAACTCTGTGAGAGAGTTACAAAGGTAAGCCTTTGTGGGTTTTTTTTTTTTTTTTGGATTATGTTACCATGGAGCTGGCCTAATTGCAGTTTTGGGGTTGTGTTTATACTTGCAAAGAGAGAAGTATTGGACTTTGTGTTTGAATTCTGTGTACATTTCGTTGTCTTTTTTCTTTATGTTGAGAGAAAAGATATTCTGATGTGCTAAACAAACTTTTGGAGGTAAATTAGCAGCATGACTTATTTAGCCATTGCTGTTAGTCACCTTCAGACAAACATCAGTATCTTCATGATACATTTTATATTTCTTTGTGTTGTGTGATGTTTTTGTATGCTAAAAAAGACCAATTTTAGATGTTTTAGTGTCTGTTATGCAGAAAGTACAGTTCTTTTTCAATTCAGTGAATTTTTATAGGTTCTAAATTGGGTTAGGGAGCAACCTGAAAAGGAACCAGAATTGCAACAGTATGTGCCACAGCTGCAAAACAACACCATACTCCGCCTTCTGCAACAGGTAAAAATAAATTAGTTTTATGGAAGGACTTGAATTTCTTTGTGTGTTTTGATCATGAAACTAAAAACTGGAAAAATCTAGAATTGTTCAGTAAGTGAAAACCTCCCCCAATTTTCCCTTTGCCAGAACTAATCTTATTATTTATTGATTTGAAAAATGGAATTATTTATGTATTTCTATAACTGTCTTTTTTTTTTTTTCCTGAGCACTCTTTTTGTGCATTTTTATTAGTCATGTAGGGTTACCTTATTCATTTTAAACCTAGATTTTTTTTTTTTTTTTTTTCCATGCCTGGCTAAATTTTTTTTTTTTTTTTTGAGACAGAGTCTCACTCTGTTGCCCGGGCTAGAGTGCCGTGGCGTCAGCCTAGCTCACAGCAACCTCAAACTCCTGGGCTGAAGCGATCCTTCTGCCTCAGCCTCCCAAGTAGCTGGGACTACA
>CAUYMX010019669.1:0-13728 GCA_963573855.1 Lepilemur septentrionalis | reverse complement strand
GGTGATTTTTCTCTCTGATTCTTCATGTTTCCTGTGATCTTTCCCTGGTTCTTTCTCATCTGGGTTCTTTGACAAGGATTGGAGTTGCTGGGACTGGATTATGAACCACAATCTGAAAGGCTGCTTCTATCTTCTTTCAGCCTCCAGCAGGGAAGAGGACTGGAAATTGAGGTAATAGTCTGTCGACCAGGTTATCGGATGAATGGCTTCTTTCTCAGCTCCACCCAGGGGTGGAGTCAGTCCCTTCTGTGTGAAGCATCAGGCCCCAGTCACAGGAGAGGGTGGGTGGTGCTGACTCCCCAGGACCCAAGTGGAGAGGCAACCTCCCTTGCAACTCTACCCTGACAAGCTGGTTTCTGCTCTCCTGGCTCAGAAGGAAAACAGCTAAGAGAGAAGGCAAGGACCCAAGACCAGTCTGGCATGTCAGCTGTGGCTGGTTGTCACTATGTTCCCCTAACCTTCCCTTCAAATGTCGAACTGGAGCTGAGCAGGAGCCGCAGGAATGGGAGCCTCTGTAGTTTAGATAGACTCTGACTTTTTTTTTCTTTTCCTCTTCCCCCAAACCTCTTTCAAATGCTGGACCTGCTTGACTGGTTTAGGACTGGTAGGGGGGCTGTGATTGCTATCAGAGCAGCCTACAGTGCTTCCAGGCTAGGGGAGGCATCCCATCCCCCATTTAGTGTCTGCACTTAGAGTTCATGTGCAGCACAGCTTCCTAGCTGGCTTGCTCTGCGCCCACAGCATCCGACCCACTGAGACCCCACTGTTCAGCTGCAGGGTAGCATGTTCGCTCTGTCTATCCAGAGTCTGCCACAACCTCAGCGAGTTCCCAAGGCAGGGTCTCCTCCAAGTTATACGGTCACAGTTCTAGTCTTGGAAGCCTCCCCAAGTGAGAAGGCACTCTCTGCACTTGCTCTTGTGGAACTGGGGAGCACCCACTTGGTTCGGGACCTCCCCAAATCAGAGAAGCACACCAGAGAGTTCAAAATATTTTCCACTCCAGTTTTTTCTTCGCACAGCCCGTCTGCCTATACCAGTTTACTGCACACTTCAGCCACTTCCCTGCTTGCGAGGGTGTGGGGCACGGTGGGGGAAAGATGGTCCTCCTGGGAGTCAGAACACCCTGGCACAGACGCCAGCCAGCCAGCCAGAGTGGGAGTCGGGCTCCGTCCCTAAGGCACCCGTCAGACTCTCTGTACTTCGCGAGAAATTTTCCAATTCACCTCTGTTTTCCACTGGAGTCCAGTGTCCCACGCTGTTTCTCTGTAGGTCCACAGAGCTGGTCCTGTGGAAGTGGAGTTCACTCGCGTGCAGTGGTCTTTCTATTTCACCTCTGACTCTGAGAGCATAGAGCCAGGAGGCCACCCCTATTACACCGTTTTCCACAATCCCCGAGTATAGAATTTTTTTGACTTTTAAAATAGTCTGAAAATAATACTCAAGGTGCTATTTATAAAAAATCATTGAACAATAAACAAACAAAAGGAAGTCAAATTTACCCTCTAGATGTCTAAGATCAAATAGAAAAATTGACGTCATACAATGTTCTATATTTGTAACATGCAAATTTACATATGAAAATTGATAAAAGAGGTTTTGTATTATAGTTGGTAACCTTCGGCCCCATGTGAACACTTGTTCCTTTATTACAGAATATATTGTTATTTACATACACCCTACAAGAAGGTAACTAACAATTCTAATTAAGAAACAAAAATAAAATAAAATATTTTTGAAATTAAAATGAACTATTCTATTATTTATGTGAAAATCTGTAAACAAAGTAAATTTATGTTAGAACTTGTCAATAACTAGGATCTTGCAAGCATAAAGTAACTATGCTGACATTAAATAATTAAAATTTTGACCCATTCCATAATTAACAAAAATATTGAATAACACCATCAAACTTATTAATCTTTTTTAAAACATATGAGACATCTTAAAAAACATATCTCATCTGTGTCAATGGAAATCCCTAGCAGTAATTGAAATAGACCATCAAAACACTGAGATATCTTTTACTCCATGGTAATGAAACATTCTTCCATGGAAAAATCACAATCCTTTGAAATTAGTAGTAATTAAAATTTCCAAAGAAATTTATTGTTTTTTCTCACTTTTTAAACTGTTGATTCATCTAATTAATGTTAATAACCACATTCTAAAATCTAGACTCTGTGCTTAGGCTTAGGATAAAATATGAAAACCATAAGTTAATCATGAATATATACTTCTAAGTCTTGATCTTTACAATGAATTCTTTATATATGTGTGCATGAGTATGTGTGTGTTTGTGTGTATATACACACACACATACACATATATATGATTAGAACTCTTGGGTATGTAACTGAATTCTAAAACTAAATATTTGAAAATACGCTTCTCCTATTCCCACAAAAAAAACTGTTCCTCCTTGTGTTAATAACCACTTCATCCTTCGAGACTGCCAGTTCAAAAATCTATAGTTCAGGTTTAGAAAAATATATCCATTTTTAACTTACATGTTTATGTTCTGTACTCAGCTTAAGGACAAAGCCAGGAATATAGTATGTGTTATTAATATTTGTTGGGTGAATTAATAATTTAATAAATAAGAAACTCTCTGTCACTTCAATATTTCATGCACAATGTCCACTTTGGCTCCACTTTTTTGCACACTGTATATTCTATATATCATCTAATGCTGTTGATTCTACCTTTAGAATGTGCCAGTAAGAGTGAAATGCACTGATGTCTGCAACTTATATTGAAGGCATAAAAAAGAAGAATTGATGGAGACATACTAGGGTGGATAGATAGATGTGTCATGAAGCAAATGTAGCAAAATATTAATTGTAAATTCTAGATGATGAGCGTCTGTACGTTGTCTGTATGATTATTTTAGTTTGTTATGTTTTGAACATTTTCACCATAAAATATTGAGAAATAACATAACTACAACACACATTCTTTTTCTAAAGTTGTGGTGGACTAAATCTCTTCCTAATAACAATGACAAATTGTTGACAAATAGAAAAATAAAAACATTAAACACAGTGAAGAGTAACCAAGAATAGATAGAAGCTGAAGGTATGTAACTTTGGAAAACAATAAATCACACTATGAATTTCATTGTGTGAGATCCACATTTAACAGGTTTTTTGGCTTAGAGCATGTGATTTAAGGCCAAAAGTTAAATTCCTATGTTATGTACTGCCTAAAAATCTGCTGAAATTTGGAAGGCCTGCAGTGGCCTCGGCACAAGTTGTCCTCTCAACTTTGCTCCCACAGATAAGGTCACCTAGCCAAGCAACTGTCCTTCAAGGGGACAAGTATAGTGTCTTCTTATTGCTGAGTAGTGGGTTTTATTTCCCTGCCAGCCTGCAAAATTATTCAAACAAACCAATCACATTCTCTTTTGGAAACTAGAGACATTCCATCCTCTTGATACTACAAAGCCTACTTCCCACAGCCTCTGTTCATTCCATTTCTAAGTGCAACTCCCACGTGGCCATGTATGACATACAGTGTTCTCTTTCTCCAGGTTGTGGGTATATGTGACTAATAAACTGCTGTAACTTTCACCTGTCCAGTGTTGGGTGTCATGAGTTCAGCTATGCCCATAACGCTAGGGTAGGAATCCTTCTCTCACTAATGGCACGAAAAATAAGGAACAGAACTTCTCTCCATTCCGCAGTCTCATGGTGCATAGGGTGAAACTTACAATGTAATGTCATAAGACTGAGGGTAAAATTTTCTAGTTCGGCGATGCTAGAACACTTGGAAATGGTCTGTGAAATATGACAAGTGAGGAAGTTGAAGAATTTTCAAATTACTCTGAAGTATCTTGCTCTTAAGCTTTTAATACATGTACACAAGGAGAGACTGCAAGGGATGCAGAGATAAGTAACAGCTGTTAAGATTAGCAACCTAAGAAGAGATTAACAAGCTATCCAACTGTGGAAACCAAGAGTAGATTTTAAGTCCCCCAAGTTAAAGGGGGTGGTGAACACCTTGGAACTCCACTGAAACTTCAGATAAGACAGACTTTAAGAATAAACCACTTTCAGCGTTATGTTCTATGTTCTAGGGGTAAGGGCAAAAACAAAGGAGACCTGATATAAAATCCAAAACCAAGCCTCCACAGGGTCAAGGTGGTCTAATAGTAGCTGCCAATTACTGCTTACCAGAACAAAATCCCTCATTCTTTATAGGAAGATGAAAAAATCCCATGTCACTACAATATTTCATCCACAATGTACACTATATAATAAAAAACTGGGCAAGAATAGAAGGAAGATAGTAACCATAATCTAGAGAAAAGCATAGTTAATAGAAGCTGACTCTAAGTCAATAGAAGTAGACTCTAAGATAACACAGATGTTAGAATTAAAAGAATAATTTAAATAACTATTATAAATAACTGTTATAAATAACTATTATAAAAATAATTGTTTAAAAACTGTTAAGTATTTTAGGAAAGATAAAGAAAAGTAAATTAGAGATAGAAATCAATTATAAAATGTAGAACTGAAAAATACAATATCTTAATTGAAGAAGTAATCAGATTGCCTCAGCTAAAGAGAGGGCTATTCAAAATCATTAAAGTGAAGTATAAGGAAATGAAAGATTGGAAACAAATTTAACAGAGCCCCAAAGACATATGTAAGACAATGTCACCTGTAATCACATTCATAGGTGTAGAAAAGAGAAAAGGCAAAAGTATTTTTTTAAATATGAAAATATTCTAGATTTAGTTAAAACATTAACCTGAAGTCTCTAGTAGATCAGCAAAAAAAAAAAAAAAAAATACATTTAGTGAGTAAATTTAGAAGGGTAATGAAATATAAGTTCGATTTCAAATCAATTGTAGATTAAACACTATAAAAATTGAAAATGAAATTAAGGATTTTTCAAGATTTCACTTCTGATTAGGATATAGAAAGCCACAAAGAGTGTTGTTCCCATCTTTAACAACAACAACAACAAAACTAATAAAATAGGCAACATACAAAATCCTATTTACTCATTGAAAGCATCAGAAAAGTTAGGTCACAAGGCAACCAAATGAATGAAATTCCAAAAGATGACAAGCCCCTTTGATGAGAGATGGGAATCACAAATTGTTTCACTTATATAAGAGCATTGGAAGAGTAAGATGGAATTACAATAGTGGGTAAAAAAATGTATCTGAAATTATAATGAACGTTTGCAGCCTGAGTGTTGGCTAGCATGACAGATCAGATACAACAGGGGTCCATTCTGATGTGCTCTTTTTCATAAGCCTCCACTGCATGCTCAAGTGAAAAATTGGAAACCAGGTGTGTGAGATGAGAAAGTGCCAGTAGCACAGCAGCTGTGCAGGTGGTGATGGGCTGTAACTGGAGTGTAGGCATGAATATGATTTACTTCTTAACCCTTCCCTCATAAAAGCGTAAGCGGTTACCCACTTAGGGGGGTGGGCAAAGCAAACACACAAAAAATCAAAACCTCCTGGTGTTTCTTGTCCCAGGCAAAGATCAGGTCAGCTGCCATTAAAGAAGGGTTAGAAACAAAAGTTGTTTGCTGTGAGAGAGGGGCCAGGCACTTTCCTGCCATCCCATCAAGGCAAAGCTCAGTGGCTGCTGGGAGAGCCCTGTATTACTTGTCTTATACCCAGTACTAACACTAGGAAAACATATCTGTTGCTGGTGGACAGAAAACATCTTTGTGCCAGGATCCTGCTCTGAAACAAATCGTGTATCTGTTGCTGCTGGCGTAAGAGAAGAAAACATGTTCCCATCCAAGATCCCTCATAGATAGAAAGCACACTTTGGTTGCCATGGAGGAAAAGGGGACAGGAATGATGTAAAAGCCCCACTTCAGGGGTCAAGTGTAAAGGACATGCCTAAGACTCAAGACTGAGTATGGAGTAAGGGAATACCAACTCTTCCCAAAAGAAAATCCAGCAATATTCCAGTTCTAGAAGATGTGCAAGACACAAAGGTAGAAACCCCTTATAGAACAGGAGGGTAGAAGGACCTGCAGACAGTTGAAGATGGAAAAGGAACACCAAGAAAAAATTCTGACACTCCAGAATCACACCAAGTAGGATGAATCACTAGTCTACCACTTGAGAAATTTAAAGTCAGTGGTATATTGAAGATAATTATAGCAACAACCTAACCCAAATTCAATCTATTTACTGACTAGTTTGATTTAACCACTTGTACTAAAGGAATATTAGAAAAAGAGGCATACGTATTTGAGTAATAGATACAATTTATCACAGTCTCTACTATTCTTTCGGTTGCACTGTATGACAATCCTAAGAAAGACAGAAAAAGAGAAATTAAAAGCAAACAAAAAAACAACAGATGACTCAAATACAAAACAAATAAGATATAGTCTTAAGCTTAACTATGCAAATTACTATAAAAATAAGTAGTCTGAACACTTTTATTAAGAGATAGTCTGTCAGATTGGATGTAAAAATGAGAACTCAAAATACTATGCAATGTCTACAGTAAACCTACACAAATTTTAATAAGCCAAAAGTATTATAAAAGGGTAAGAAAATATTTTGTACAAACTGATCAAAGAAAGGCTGACTTTATCAACAGAGACTTCAGAACAAAGAAAATTAGCAGTGATATACCCTTAAAAATTTAATGATGATAACAGCGTAAATTCACCAAGAACCCATTGCAATCCTAAATGTTTATATACCTAATAATGTTATCAAAATACATTATGTAAATGAATAAAATTAAAAGAGAAAATGCAGTTATACTGGGAGAGAGCAATATTTCTCCTTCAGTAATTTATAGAACACATAAAAAATATTGATATGAATATTGAAGACTTGACATTATCAACAAATTTGACCTAGCTTTTATAACATTCCATGTGATGATAGTAGAATACACATTTTTTAAGTACAAAATTAATATTTATCAAGACAGATTATATTCTGGCCTATGTAGAAGTATCACCAAATTTAAAGAGACCAAAATCATATGCAGTACGTTCTCTGACAACTAAAATATACTGTAAATTAATCAAGAAAATTTAGAATATATTTTGAAACAAACAAAAATGAAAAACAATATATCAAATTTGTAGGCTACAACTAAAAATAAAACAGGGCTTAAAATTCCAGCATTAAATGCTCACAATACAGATGAAGAAAGATCTCAAATCAATAATCTAAAATTCAGCTTTAACAAATAATGAAGAGAAAATTAAGCCCAACTCTAGCAAAAGAAAGAAAATAATAAGGATCAAAAATGAAATATGAATCATAAAAACAATAGAGAAAAATCAATACAACCAAAAGCTGATTTTCATAAAGTTCAATAAATTTCTAAACTCCAAATGGATTTAAAAAAAAGATGGTGCATATTACCAAGATTGAGGAATGAAAGAGAAAGTTAATATTCTACAGTGAAGTATAATAAATAAATATCAAAATATTATTTTAACAAATTTAATAACTTTTATGAAAGGTTTCCTGAGAAGCTGCAACGAATCCAAGCTTAATTAAAAAGGAATAGGTAATTTGAATGTTCCAATAGCTATTAGATACAATAAATTTATAAATTTAACAGAAAAAAATAAATTTTCTACCTAATATACTTCAGATTCAAATGATTTCACTGCTAAAAATATTTCCATATCTTTAAACATTATATTACCAATTCTATACATCATCTGTCACAAAATAGTTGAGGAACAGGCCAATCACCAAGTCATTTTTTTGTTACATAATAGATTTACATGTTGGAGTACATATGATAATTTGATACATTTATAAAATGTGTAAAGATCAAATCAGGGTTTGGGGATATCTATCACCTTAAATGTTTATCTTTATGTCAGAAACATTCAAATTGTTCTCTTCTAGCTATTTCAAAATGGTAATAGATTAATTTTATTATAACTATAGTCACTCTATAGTTAGTATAGTCACCTTTACTCTTGAGTCATTTGAGCTCCTTATACAAGGGGACATAAAAAAGTTCATGGAAAAATGAAATTAAAAGGTAAAAATTGAAAAGTATATATATATTTTATTTCTCAATATAGCTCCATCAAGTTTAAGACAGTTTTGTAAATCATGATACCAGCTAGCTATTTCATCAATCCATAAAGAACAGAGAGTCCTGGAAATTTAACCATGTCAATGCCGTCTTTTCTACATTATTAACTGAAGAAAAATGTATACCCTTTAAAGAGAAAGACTCTCTGGTGAAGGTTTTCTGAGCATTTTTCTGCTAAAGATTTGCCTAACTTTCTCAAAACATAAGCATACTATCATTCTTTGGCCCTTCAGAAAGTCAACAAGCAAAATGCCATAAGCATCCCAAAAAACTATTGTCATGACCTTTGCTCTTGACTGGTCTGCTTTTGCTCAGACTGGATCACTTCCACATCTTGGTAGCCATTGCTTTGATTGTGCTTCATTTTCAGGATCATACTGGTGAAGCCAACTTTCATCTCTTGTTATAATTCCTCAAAAAATCCTTCAGGATCTTGATCTCACTTGTTTAAAATTTCTATTGAGAGCTCTGCTCTTGTCTGCAGCTGATCTGGGTGCAATAGTTTTGGCACCTATTGGGTAGAAAGTTTGCTCAACTTTATTTTTTATTCAGAATTGTGTAAGGTGAACAATTAAGTTGTATATGGTGTTGGCTATTGTCCCTACCATGAATCATTGGTCCTTTTTAATTAGGATGCAAACAAGACTAGTTTTTTCTGCATAAATTGTTGTGAGTGGTCTACTGCCGTGGGCTTCATCTTCAATATCATCTTGTCCCTTCTTGGAATGAGTTATCCTTTGTAAACTGTGATTTCTTTGGGGCATTGTCCCCATAAACTTTTTAAAAAATATCAATGATTTCATCATTAGTCCACATGAAATTTATCATAAATTTGATGTTTGCCCCTGCTTCAATTTTAGCAGAATTCATGTTGCTCTAATAGGGGCTCCTTTCGAACTGATATCTTATTCTTCTTAGCTCCCCAAACTAGATCCTATTCAGACATGTTATAACAAGGTAGTGATGAGTTTATTTTAGTGTAAAACTTTTTGATCTCTGCATAGTTTTTTCATAATATGCATCTCCCTTAAACTTTTGAAGACTTCTCATATATTCTGGTTATTAATCCTTTCTCAGATGGATAGTTTATAAATATTCTCTTTCATTTTTTGGATTATCTTTTTGTTATTTTTTTTTTTTTGGCTGTACAGACACATTTTATATTTATGTAATCCCATTTGCGTATTTTTGCTTTGGTTGCCTGTGCTTTTGAAGTCTTACACACACACACACACACACACACACACACACACACACACACACACACACACAATCTTTGCCCAGCCCAACATCTTGTGCATGTTCTCAATGTTTCATTTTAGTAGTTTCATAGGTTCAGGTCTTAAGTTTAATTCTTTAATTCATTTTTATTTTATCTTTGTATATGGTGAGAGATAGAGGTCTAGTTTCATTCTTCTGCATATGTTTATCCAGTTTTCCCAGTACCGCTTATTGAAGAGAGTGTATTTCTTTATTGTATGCTCTTGTTAAAAATGAGTTGTCTATAGATGTGTGGATTTATATCTGGGTTCCCTATTCTGTTCCAGTGGTCTGTATGTCTGTTTGTATGCCAAAATCATGATGATTTGGTTACTATAGCTATGTAGTATATTTTAAAGTCATGTAATACGATGTCTCAGCTTTGTTCTTTTTGCTCAGACTTGCTTTGGCTATTCAGGGCCTTTGTGGTTCAGTGTAAATTTTAAGATTTTTTTTTTTTTCTATTTCTGTGAAGATGTCGTTGGTATTTTGATAGGGGTTGCTTTGAATCTGTAACTTGCTTTAGCTAGTATTGTCATTTTAACAATATTAATTCTTTCAATCCATGAGCTTGAAATATCTTCCCATTTTTTTGTATCCTCTTCAATTTCTTTCCTAAGTGTTTTATAGTCTTCCTTGTATAGTTCTTTCTTTTCTTTGGTTAAATTGATTCCTAGATATTTTATATTCTTTGTAACTATTGTAAATTGAATTACTATCCCTATTTCTTTTTCAGATTTTTTCATTGTTGCTGTATATAACTACTACTGATTTTTGTATACTGATTTTATGTCCTGCAAGTTTACTGAATTTATCACTTCTATCAGAGTCTTGGTGGAGTTTTTAGGTTTCCCTAAATATAAGACTAGGTCATCTGTAAACAAGGACAATTTGACTTTATTTCCTGTTTGGTTGCTTTTATTTTCTTTCTCTTTCCTAATTACTCTGATAAGGACTTCCAGAATTATGTTGAATAAAAGTGGTAAAAGTGGACATCCTTAGTTCCAGATCTTAGAGAAAAAGTCTTTAATTATTCCCCATTCAGTGTGATGTTAGCTATGGGTGTGTTGTATGCAGCCTTCATTATTTTGAGGTATATTCTTTCTATACCAAAGTTGATAAGCGTATGTAACTGTTTAAATCTGTTTTGTTCATAATAATTAAAAAACAACATTCATCAACTAGTCAATGAAAAAACAAATTATGGTACATCCACACAATGGAATGCTACTCAGTAATAAAAATAATAAGCTGTATATAAAATAACATGGATAATTCTAAAGAGATTCTTAATATGCTATATAATTTAAAGTTCCATTCATATAAAACTCTAGAATATACAAAACTACAGCGACAATAAGCACAGTGGTTTTTATGTTTGGAGTGAGGGAAAAAGATTGGCTTTACAGATGTTCAAGGAACCGTTTTACGATGGTGAAAATATTTCTTATCTTGATTTTGTTCATAATTACATGACTGTTCACATGTTTTAAAAATCATTGAACAGTACACTTTCAAAAGAATGAAGTTTACTGTATTTCAGTAAATATGACAAAACATATTTTTAATAGCATAAAACTATAAAATACTTAGAAATAAACCTAGTCAACTATGTGTCAACTATGTGTAAGAACTTAACACTGAAAATGACACAATATTGCAGATACACAACAAAGAAAACCTGAAAAATAGGAAACTATGCCATGTTTGTGGATTAGAAAACAATATTATTAAGATGTTAAATCTGGCCGGGCGCGGTGGCTCATGCCTGTAATCCTAGCACTCTGGGAGGCCGAAGTGGGTGGATCGCTCAAGGTCAGGAGTACGAGAGCAGCCTAAGCAAGCATGAGACCCCTTCTCTACTAAAAATAGAAAGAAATTAATTGGCCAACTAAAAATATATAGAAAAAATAGCCTGCATGGTGGCGCATGCCTGTAGTCCCAGCTACTTGGGAGGCTGAGGCAGGAGGATTGCTTGAGCCCAGGAGTTTGAGGTTGCTGTGAGCTTGGCTGAAGCCATGGCACTCCAGCCTGGGCAACAGAGTGAGACTCTGTCTCAAAAAAAAGAATGTTAAATCTCTTCAAATTGTTGCATTGATGCAATTTATTCCTTATCAATATCCCTTAGAGATCCCAAAGCTGTTCAATACAGAAAAGAAAATTATTTTAACCTATGTTGCTGGAACAATGAGTTATCTGCATAGAAAAAATAAACTGTATATAATAAACAAAAATTTATTCAGGACAAATCATAGATCTAAATTAAAATGCTAAAACATTCATGTTTCTAGAGTAAAGCATAGAGCATATTTTGTGGCCTCTGCGTTGGTGAAGTTATCTTAGGAGGCATTATTGATCATCATTAATACATTAAAATTAATATCTTACTGGGTGAGGGTTATCCAGGAACTCTCTGAACTACCTTTGCAGTTTTTACTTAAAGATAATATTATTCCTAAATAAAAAGTTTATTAAAAAATAAGTGAGCATGTAAAACACTTATTTTTTTTTACTTAATCAAAAGCCATCATTAAAAATGAAAAGGCAAATCATTGCCTGGGAAAAAATATTTGTAGTGCATATATCTGACAGAGGACTCATATCCAGAAGATTGAACAACTTCTCTAAATCAACAGCAAAAGAAGAAATAATTCAATAAAAATGCACAAAAGACTGAACTAAATTCCTCCAACAGAATATATATGAATGTCTAAAAGAAAATGGAAATATACTCAACATCATTAAATATACAGGATATGAAAATTAAAACCACAATGAGATACCAGTACACAACCAATAGATAACAAACATTAAAACATACAAACAAAAAAAGATTGACTGCTAAGTTTTAGTAAAGATGTGCAGCAACTGGAAACTTCACACACTGTGACATTTTATAAGCAATTTTAAAAAGTGCCTGACACTTTCTCATATGACTAAACATTCATCTACTCCATGATCCAATGACAGCATTACAAGAAAAATGAAAATGTATGTCCAAAAACCACTTGTGCACCCAAATTCATAGAAGTTTTATATATAATAACCTCAAACTATAAACCACTCATTTATCACCAAGGGACTGGATAAACAAATTGTGCAACAGAACACTACTGTGAAGTTAAAGGGACAATCTATTATTTTACCCAATGATATGGATGAATCTGGAAAACAAGGTGGGGACTAGAAAGGGAACTTTCTGAGTGATGAAAGTTTTAATCTGTCTTGATGGGGCTATTGTTTAGAAGATTGCATACATTTAAAAACTTGTTAAACTGTAAACAAAGTATCTGTGCCTTTTTGTAGGTACATTAAACTTCCATATGTGAGTGTTTAGAAAAAAATATATGCTTGTAACCTAACCATTAGTCAACACCTCTACTGCTATCATCATCTCTCTTCTAAATTATTGCAATTGTCTCTTAACTGATCTCTCTTCTCATGTCTAGGCAACGCCAGTGCTCAGAACAGGGCTTAACTCATAGTAGGTATTTAATATACATTTAACAAACTAATGATTAAATAATCTGAAGAAATGTTGATTGTGGCTCTCAAAGCATTGATATATTGCTATTATATGAAAAAAAGGTACATTTAAAAATTTAAAATTAATCCCCAAAGTTCTAGATCTGTATATCAGTCACCAATATGAAAACAACATATGTTAAATCAATATATCTCCCATAGTTATTGTTGGATAGTTCATGATCTCTTTAAGCATAGTATTTTAAATGCCTACATGAACACCAGAATAAATAATGAGCAGTCATGTGTCACTTAGCAAAGGGAATATGTTCTGAGAAACACATCATTAGGTGATTTTGTCATTGTGTGAATATCATAGAGTGTACTCTTACACAGACCTAGATAGTATAGCCTAGTGCATGCAGAGATATGTGATACAGTCCATTGCTGCTAGGCTGTAAATTCACAAAGTATGTTACTGCACTGTATAGTGAACCAGTTTTATCACAATGGTAAGTATTTGTGCATCTAAGTATGGGAAAATTACAGTAACAATGTGGTTTTATAATCTTTTAGGACCACTCTCATATATGCAGTCCACTCTTGATGAAACTATCATTATGCTGCATAAGACTGTATAATCTCTTCCTGTCTCCCTCTCTCTCTCTTTCTCTCTCTCTCTCTCTCTCTCTCTCTCTCTCACACACACACACACACCCCTAAATGTTTGTAAGAATGTATACTAAAATGTCAATATAGATATCTCTGGGAGTTGCTCTTATTTTATTTTTTAAATGTATTCTTTTGTTTCATGAATGTTTTTACAATGCTCATGAATTATATAAGAACTATTTTATTACCTATTTAATAAAACCTATATTTGTGCAAACACATTCTTTGCTGTGATTTTTAAACTATTACTTTTTGAAAGCAGTAG
>CAUYMX010019666.1:0-22101 GCA_963573855.1 Lepilemur septentrionalis | reverse complement strand
GGCCCCATGAATCTGCGCTAACTTGCATTCAGGCTGTCTGTAAACGACGCTGCAGGTTATTTTCACTCACACCGTATTTCTCTGGCTGCGGAGCCTTCTCCAGCTTCTCCTGGCACTCAGTCTGTCTGGGCTCAAAGCCTTGCTTTGGCCTTAGCTCTCGGTGAGCATTGGGGGAGGGCCATTTCTGACATTTTTCATTAGGCAAAAAAAAAAAAAGTTAAAATTTAAAATAACACATTGTCCTTGCTAGCAGGTATCTCACCAAATCTAACCCCAAAATAGGGTAACCTGCTGTGTCACACCCATTTATCGTTTCCTAACTATATTGAACTATTAAATAAAGTTTTGTCTCCTATAATAAGAAAACTTGACCCATTATTACATTTTGCATAACTGTGAAAGCTGGAAAAACAGGACGTTAGAACTCAAAGGTGGGCCCCGTTCTCCAAAACAGACAATTCTGCTAAATTCAGAATTCAGGGGGACTCTGAGTAAGAGCGCCCCCTGCAGGTGAACAGAAATAGGGCCATCTGAGGGAAAAGGAACCGCTTCAGGCATCCGGGAAAAGGCTCATTTGTGTGTCTGTCAAAAACAGGGTGCTAGCACTCTGTGTGGCTGCAGATGAGAAGGGCAGGCCGTACCTGTTAGAGCTATTCATCTAGGTCACGGCCCTCGCCTTACACAGAGGAGGTCATATGTGTAGGAAGCGATTTGCCCAAAATCAAATGGAGAATTAGAGGCGGAAACTAGATAGGAACTCTGTCGTGCCGCATTGAGAATGCCTTCCGGGCTGATGTAGCAAACAGAAGCCTGCCCAAAATCACTCCCTGCTCTTCCTAGATTCACTCTCATGTAGGAGTCAGTTATCGATTTTGCAAACGATAGCAAAAAGAAAAGGCCCTGCTTCCCAACACACATGCTCTCTCACACACGTACACATACATATACCACATTATCAGATTCTCACTGAAAACAAAGATATGCATATTGTGACTGGTTAAATTAATTCATTATGTATTTTATATTCCAGAGGCATTGATCATTTTCAAAGTTATCTGCTTTTAGTTTAAAGAATTTACAGCTAATACTTGCAAAGCTACAAGAACCCTTACTGATTAGGAAACATTAGATTGTGAAAAGGATGTGATTTATATCCAGCATTACAATGGATTATGCTAATGATGGTCAAGGTTCTTAATCTTCATTGCAGTCGCCACTGCAAATAGTACATGAAGATTAGTCAAAATTAGCTTAATCTGCTTGCAGCATGAATTTGAAATTTATACTTCATTTTTTCTGAGAACAGGTCACACTTAATATCATCTCTGAAAATGCATTTTAGCCCCCTGGAAACCAGAGGTGGAAAACTCGAATGTAATATGTTACCTCTGCCTACGGGCGATTTCCTCTTTACTTAGGTAAAGCTTCTTTCCAAATCTGTTCTGCCTCCTACTTTCAAACACTGGGGTATCACTTAAAAGCAATCAAGTATTTCTCAAGAAAGGATGCATACAGCAATAGGGCACCCACACCCCAGTCACTCATCAAGGGAAATGTCAGGTCTTCTGTAAGTGCCTGTAAGCTGTGATTCAATTGCCCTTTCTGCGAACACCCTCCTCACCTCCTACCTCTTGGAGTGAGAAGGTAGATATATAGCTCACCCTGAGCTTCAGAATTTAGGAATCCTAACCAATTTACTCTTAGGATTTCCTAGAGAATTCTTCTCAGACTAACAATGCAACGTTTACTTGACTTACAAATTTGGGAACATGGGACCCTGTTTGGTTTCAATTCAACTGAGAAAATGCTCATCTAGCACTGTCAGAACATCAACAAGAGGAACTGACATCCTCAGTTCTCTACTTGGGAATATGGTGTGAGAAACCTATGGAGAACATTTATTCATTACCTCCACAGCACCCATTCTCCAATGCTCTAGGAAACATTACCCAAATTTTTCTCTAGTGAATTCACCCTTCCCCTGTCCCATGATGCACTCGGGTGGGATTAATCCTTCCAGAACCATGGTGGGCCATGGCAGGCTTAGGACAATCAGAGCACCTCATCACCCTAGCCAAGGGTTGGGTACATGGCCCAA
Source organism: Lepilemur septentrionalis (assembly GCA_963573855.1). Classification (NCBI taxonomy): domain Eukaryota; kingdom Metazoa; phylum Chordata; class Mammalia; order Primates; family Lepilemuridae; genus Lepilemur; species Lepilemur septentrionalis. The sequence continues at coordinate 20,003 of CAUYMX010019666.1, read as the reverse complement.
ATCAGGCCAATGGTAGCAAACGAATCCCAGAGCCCAGGGCCTGAGCTGAGGCTACTAGAAAAGACCCTCCACCCCAGGAAAGTGTGGTATAAGAATCTGGTCTGGAGCTGCTGCAGCCATTTTTTTCATAAGGGGAGGGGGGGTTGACAGAGGGCCACTATGTGGAACATGAGGATGAAGCCAAGACCACCAAAGGCAGAGGAGAGAGGAGAGAAATGGGGCTCTTGGGTGGCATAAGAAATATATATTGGGACCTTGTCCCTGGTTCTTGACACAGAGTCCCTAAATCCCTTATAATTCCCTGAGTGACAGGACCATCTTTTGTTCTAATGAGGTGACTCTTAGTGGGCTCGTGGATAGCATCAGGATGAGGGCTGGAAAAGCCAAGCCTTGATTAGAAGCTTGGAACCTTCACCCCATTGTAGCCCCCAATCTCTGGGGAGGGGAGAGGGACTGGAGATTGAGTTAATAATTGATCTTGCCTATGTGATGAAACTTTAATTAAAAAACCCTAAACAATGCGGTTCAGAGGGCTCCCAGGTTGGCAAATGCATCCATGCACACCCCAGCTCCGTGGGACAGAAGCTTCTGTGCCTGGGACCCTTCTGGATCTTGCCCTAAACAGCTCTTCACCTAGTCATTTGTATCCTTTATAAAATCATTTCTAATAAACTGGTAAACACAAGTAAAGTGTGTTTCTGAGTTCTGTGAGCCATTGTTGAGCCTGAGGAGGGAGTAGTAGAAAGCCCTGATTTGTAGCTAGTGAGTCAGAAGTATGGGAGGCTCAGGGCTTATGACCAGCATCTGAAGTGGGAGGCAGTTCTGTGGGGCTGAGCCTTTAACTTGCGGGGTCCGTGCTAACTCCGGGTAGTTTGTGTCAGAATTGAACTGAATTTTTTTGAACTCCAGGTTGGTGTCTGGAGAATCAGAGATTGGTTGTTGGTGTCGGAAAATACCCAACCTTGGCAACATCCTAGGAGCTACTGAATCTTCTATTTACCTGACCCAGGAACTTTGCTTTATATTAAAGCCGTGTGGAGGTGAATTTTCTGTCACACCAACATAAAAATTCCTGATGGAGAAGAACCAACCTCTGGACACATGTCAAATCTCCCAGAGGAGTAACCAGAATGAGAATTAAAGAGAAATGTCTACTCAGTAGTTCTGACATTTAAAAAGTTTAAAACGCAAAAATTAAATAGGATAATGAGAACACTGGAAATATCAAAATTGACTCTAGAGTGCAACCTTGGCCACCAAGTTAGAAGGGTAATGGGGAAAAAAAAGACCACAGAATAAGATTCTGTTAAATGATCCTCCTTGGTTTGGAAAAAAAAAAAAAAAAAAGACTACTGCAAGAAATGATCTATCTATCAGGAGGAGAACGTGTAGAATCAAAATGATGTAAGATCTTGATATTTGTCTTAGTCGATTTTTGCTGCTATAACAGAATACCTGAGACTGGGTAATTTATAATGACCAGAAATTTATTGGCTCCCAGTTCTGGAGGCTGGGAAGTCCTAGGTCAAAGGGTAGGTAGCTTACACAGGCCTTTTTGCTGATCATCCCATGGCAGAATGTGGAAGGGCAAGAAAAGACACAAGAGTGAACTTGCAGCCTCAAGCCCTTTTTATAATCAGCATCGATCCATTCCTGAGGGCTTCTTCATAAACTAAGCGTCTCCCCTTCAGCCCCACCTCCCAACACTGTTGCGTTGGGAATTAAGTTTCCAACACACGCTTCTCACAGGACACATTCAAACCATAACGGTATTGTTTGGAAGGAAGGTGAATATTAATAACTTCAGAATTTGATGATTTATATAATTTGATGATATATATTATATTTATATAATATAACTGAAATAGAATCTTCAACTTCCAAACTAGTAAAGTTTGAAAAAGAATTTAAAAGAAGGTACGAAAGGAGGGGAAAAACACAGAAAAGTTAGAACAAATTGAAGACACAAGACAAAATGGTATAAACATATCCACATATTTCCATAATCACAAGGAAAGTTGTGGACTCTAGGCAAAAGAAAAAGATAGTCAGACCAAATGTCTTAAAAATCAAAAGTACAAATTCTAAAAAGATACAACCGGTATATTTAATCAAAAGAAAGTGAGTATAGCTTTATAAATATGGGGGGGACTTTAATGTAAAAATCACTGAGTTTAATAAGAACATATAAAAATTTTGAATTTACATAATAGATTTAATATGGCCTCAAAATACATAAAGCAAACATTTACAGAACTACAAAAAAATAAACAAGCCCACAATTACAGTGGGGAATTTTAACACATCTCTGAGTATGTAGTAGATCAAGTAGACAAAACAATCTGAAAGGATATAGAAAACTTGAATGACATAACCATAAAATCCATAGTAAACACTTTCCCTAGAACATAAAATATCATAAAATTAACCACTAAATAGCCCCTAAAATGAATTCAACATTGTAAAAGAAATGGTACCAAACAAAATTCTCTGACTTCAGTGTTTTGTTTACTAAAAATCAGTAAAACAAAAAATTGTAACTAAAAAAATACCTTTGGAAATTAAGAAGCATATTTATAAATAATTCATGAATCAAAGGATAAATCATAATGGAAATTTTAAATATATAAAACAAAACATTCACGAAAATACTACATTTCAAAATGAATTGAATGTAATTTTAAGAAATTAGAAAGAGTAATATAATAATTTTAAATTAAGTAGAAGGACAAATAGAGATGGAGGCAGAAATAATTAAATAGAAAATAAACATACACTGGATAAGATTTTTAAAAAGCCCAAAGTTGGTCCTCTGAAACCAGTAATAACATGCATAAACCTCTAGCGGCATTGAACAAGAGACAGAGACAGAAAGATAGAAAAGGAGAGAAGGGAGAAAGAGAATACAAAACAACATTACGAATGATACTACAAACATTAAAACATAATATGAGGATATTTGGAAATAAATGAAAAGGATTCCTAACACGAGGTGGCTCACACCTGTAGTCACAGCTACTTGGGAGGCTGAGGCAGGAGGTTGAGGCTGCAGTGAGCTATGGTCATGCCATGGCACTCTAGCCCTGGGTGACAGAGTGAGACTCTGTCTCAAAAAAAAAAAAAAAAATTACTTACCAAAACTGACTCAAGAAGAATTAGAAAAGTGGAATAGTCATAAAATCATTTTTTAAAAATATAAATGAATCAATAAACAAATGGTTCAAAATTTTCCCACATAGAAAACTGGCCGAGATGGTTTATCAGCAAATTCTACCAAATATTTAAGTAACAAAATAATTCCAACCTTACACATTTTTTTCAGAGCATAAGAAAAAAGAAAAGTACCACTCCTCAACTCATTTTATGAGGCTCACATAGGATTGACATCAGAACCTGATAAGGACAGCACAAGAAAGGGAAATTATATAGACCAGTTTTGCTTATAACTATTGACACAAACATCTTAAACATGCTATTGTCAAACCAAATCTAGAAATAGATCTGATTAAACCTAATTTAATCAGAATTAAATTAGATTTATCCCAAAGAATACAAGTTTTTGTTTAACATTAGAAAAACAATAAAATTTACCAATGAACAGATCAAAGAAGAAAAATCATCTAACAATAACAGAGTTTTTAAAAAGATTAATTCGACATTGGTTAATTAAACATAAAAAACAAACCCTGAGCAAACGAGGCATAGAAAGGGTGGTGGACATGCCCTAACATGAGCCCCAGGATTCAGGGCTTGTATAATCCCTGCCTTGAGTATGGGCTGGGCCTGTGGCTTGCTTCTAGCCAGTGGAATATGGCGAAGGTGGTGGGCTGTCCCTCCCCTGATTATGTTTGGTTATATAAGATTCCATGTTAGCAGACTGGAGAGATTTTGTGATTGGCCTTTATGCAAACAGATGTGAACTGCGAATGGACAGGGTCATGTGGCAGAGGGCTGCCGGCAGCCTCTGGGAGCTGAGGATGGCCCACAGCCAGCAAGAAGCCGGGTCCCTCAGCCACACAGCCACAAGGAAACAAAGTCTGCCAACAATTTCACTGAGCTTGGAGAGAAGATTCCCTAGTGGAGCCTCTGGACAAGAATATAGCCTGGCCCACGCGTTGATTGCATCCTAGTGGGGCTCTGAGCAAATGACCCAGCTCAGCTGTGCCCAGGCTCCTGAACCATGGAAACTGACGTAATGAACGTGTGTCATTCTGCATCTTTACATTTGTGATAATTTGTTATGCAGGAAGGGAAAATTAATACAAGAGGGAACTACCTTAATCCAATCAATAATATCTACCAAATGGTGTCTTCTTGAAGCACACATCATTCTTAATGGTGAAATCAAGATGCCTGTTATTACCTTCTCCATAGTGGAGGTTCTAGGAGTGCAATATGGCTGGAAAAATAAATAAGAGGAAAAGGATTAGAAACGTAGAAAAGTTTGTCATTATTCGCAGCCGCTCTTCTTATCTACTTGTCTACCTAAAAGCATCTAAAGATAACTTATTAGAATTAATAAGACAATACAGTTGCTGGATTTAAATTTAATATCTAAAAATTAATTACATTTCTATACCCTAGAAAGCTAGAAAATTAATTTCTTTAAAAAACCATCTAGAATAGCATCCCAAAATATTAAAAGCTTAGCAACCCACAAGAGGGTTTTTGTAATAGCTTTACAGAGAAAATCATGAAATGTTATTAAAAGACGATAAAGAAAGTCTAAATAAATGGGGAAATAGCCATGTTCAGGACTGTAAAGGCATTTATTTTTCCCCAAATTAATCTATACATTTAATGCAAGGCCAGTCAAAAATCCAAACAGATTTTTTCTGTGGGACTTGACAGGCCGATTGTAAAATTTACATAAAAACAAAAGAGGCCCTGGCATTTCAGAAGAACAAGGTGGGGGGATTTGCCTTACCATATATCAAGAATATGTGTCATAAAGCTCTAATAATTAAGGTAATGAGGTCTTTGTGCAAGGAGAGGGAGGCAAATGGAACAATGGAACACAATAGAGAGCTGACAAACAGATTCATGTTATACACTGATGGAAACTTGATTTATTATAGAGCTGGCCCCGCAAATCCGTTGGGGGAAAAAGTGGGTTAGCCAATAAATGGTGTTGGAATGATGGTTTTCTAAAAATCCCGATTAGATTAAAAACACAAATGTAAAGAAAAATCGTGATACTTTCAGAAGGCAACAAAAAGTATTTCTCAAAGAAGATTCCAAAAGCTCAGATCACAGGGGGAATGATTGACAAATTTGATTGTATTAGATTAAGACCTTCTGTTCCATGTTTTTTTTTTAAAGTGAGAAGACAAGAGACAAATTGGGAGATGTTTACACTTCATATAACTTACAAAGTCAAGCAACCCAATAGGAAAAAGAAAAAACAGGTAAAAGAAAGGACCGGGAACTTCACAGAAAAGGAATCACAAATGACCATAAACATGGAAAGACGTTCAACTTCATTAGAGATCAAGGAAATGCAAACGAAATCACCAAGTACCACTTCATACCCACAAGAGTAACAAAGATTAACAATTTGAAAATCAAAAAATACCAAGCATTGTACGTGTAGCAACTGAAACCTACTACTAGTGGAAGAGTCATCAGACAAGTTATAATAAATATGTGCATATCCAAAGACCCAGTGTTATTTGTAAAACGAAACAAAACCCACTAGAATCAATCCAAATCCAGAATAAAAGGGACGGATTATGAGTAGTCATCCAATGGAGTATCGCACAGCAGTGAAAATGAAATGAACTGCTGTATGCATCAGCAGCAATGATTCTCAGCCACGTAATGTTGAGGGAAGAACACATACTGTATGTTCCAGTGAAATGATGTTCAGAAACAGGCAACATTAAATAACCTGCTTAAACATACATTGGGGCCGAGCATGGTGGCTCACGGCTGTAATCCTAGCACTTTGGGAGGCCGAGGCGGGAGGGCAGGTTGAGCTTAGGAGTTTGAGACCAGCCTGAGCAATAGCAAGACCCTGTCTCTACTAAAAACAGAAAAATTAGCTGGGGATGGTGTCGTGTGCCTGTAGTCCCAGCTACTAGGAGGCTGAGGCTGGAGGATCACTTGAGCCCAGGAGTTTGAGGTTGCAGTGAGCTATGATGACGCCACTGCACTCTAGCTGGTGTGTCTTGAAAAAAAAAAAAGATATACACATTGATATGTCTTGGGGGAGAGGGAAGACGACGGGCTTGGGGAGGAGTGCCAGGGGGATTCTAAGCTTTTGACACTGCTCTAGATCTCAATCTGGTTAGACAACACACAGATGTTCATTTTATTCTTCTTTAACTTGTACAAAGATGTATTTATACATTCTAGAATGCCTGCTATAATTCATAGTTTTAAAAATTCTTAATAAAACAGCATCCCCAAAATGCAAAATTTTCCCTCTGGTCCTGGGCAGCTTGTTGGCACAGAGCTGACCCGACACCCGGGGAAGCAGGCAGAGCCGCAGGGACACACTGGAAGTCCCTGGTGCGGTCTGGACTTCAGGAAACAAAAGCGATGCCCAGAAATGGCGTCCACGCTTCTTCAGTTAGGAGCAAAGCTTTTATCTCCAGAGAAGCTTCGCCCTGAGCACATGACAGAACCTCCTGCAAACTGAGAAGAGACGAAGGAGAAGGCAGTCCTTCAGGTCTCCATAGAGGAAAAAGAGCCCTGCTAAGAAGATCTTGTTGAATCAAGAGCAACCTAAATATCTGATACCTAGATTCAGAGTCAGCTAGACCAGGATTCTTAACCTGACTTACGTAGTTACTGGCTGGTAACCTTCTATGAGGAAGTCACTTAAAGTCTGAGCCTCAGTGTCCCTATCTGTAAAATGGGAATAATGGTACTTTTGCCAGAGGGCTGCTGTGAAGGTTAAACACGATCCCCTGTGAGGTCGCCTCCGCGGGCACGTGGCTAGCCGAGTCTTGTGCTGCTGTGTAGAGTTGCTTATTTCCAGGCGTTGTGTTTTACCCAGCGGAACCTGACTTACTCAACAATTGCTTCTTTTCATCTAATGATCATGCTTTCTAGTCTGTACCATAGCCAGCTTCAACTGACTCTCAGCATAAAATAAAGAGGGCTGGAAATCCCAACACAGTGTCCCAAGGGCTGCAAATCAAGAACGCGGCTGGCGCGGCTCATGTTACACCCAGGGAGTCTAAGCACATCATACACTGTGATTAAAAAGAGGCTTTACTGCTTCGAAAGCACAATCTTGATAATCCTCCCAATCATCAAGAAATCATTAGAACTGACAAACATTTCCTCCCAATCTAATTCTACAGAGATCTGAACTTCTTAAAGAAGACCATTGAAAAGGCAAGCACAGAACACTCAGGAAAACTACGTGGCCCTGGGGAGGCTCCTTGGTGGCCTGTCCTTGCTCAGTCTCCTTCCCACCTCATCCCTGCAGGGCCCCCACCCACTCCTCACCCCAGGCGGGGCTCAGCTCCTGCCTGCAGCTCTGCGCCCCTGTGCCCTCCGGAGCCGGCAGTGAGTTAGGCCCCACCTTCCACTGGCCACAGCGGCGCAGATGGATTCCCCCAGTTGTGCCTCCATATCCTGCACTGTTTCCTTCTCCTTGTTCTCCCCAGGAGAGGTAAGTCGGTGAAATAATAGCTACTTCACAGTGCATGCAATTTTCAACAGTCTACTCTCTTCTCTCACCAAAAGTGCTGTGAGGCTTCTGGCTAAATTAATTATAAATCGTGATCTTCCTTTTCCTGCTTACATTCATTTTCTTTCAATATGTCAAAATTCTTGGAATAAAAAAGATGAGCTTTTAAATAAAGACCATCTAGAGCTCAAATAATGTTCTCTCCTGCATGAAAATTCTTCAGGGGCTCTCCCCATCTATAGGATAAAGTCTAGATTCCTTAGCGTGACTTCTAAGCTTGTCACATGGTGGCCCCAACCCACCTTTCCAGCCTACCCCCCTCTCTACCTACTAGCCTCCTTTCCTCAACCCCCCACCCCATTACCCTGCCTCACACCTGCACACACACCTGGGTTTCATAAACCTGTTTTGTATGTTTTAATTCCCTAAAACTTTGCACATGCTGTTCCTCCGATGGCTCGTATCTACATTTTGCCTAGAAAACTCTACAACACCCTTCAAGATCCACTTTAAAAAAAAATTTTTTTGTAGAGATTGGGGAGAGGGTCTTGCTATGTGGCCCAGGCTGTTCTCAAACTCCTAGGCCTTAAACTATACCTCCTGCCTTGCCCTCACCAAAGTGCTGGGATTATAGGCGTGAGCCACCACACCCGGCCCAAGATCCACGTCTATAAAGCCCTCCCCATCTCCCTCGCTCTGATAACAGCTACCATTTATTTAAACACCCATTAGTTTTCAACCTGCACATCAGGACCACCTGGGGAGCTCTCAAAAATACATATTCCTGGACCTCATCCCAGACCTACTGAGTCCGAATCTTCCAAGGTGGGAATGAAGCACTTACCTTTTCCCAAAGTCTCCCAGGTGGTTCTAATGCAGGGCCATGGCTGAAGAGCTGTGCCGTGTAGGGTAGCAACTGAGATCACAGGCTCTGAAGTCAAAAGTCAAACACTTGGGTTTGAAGTCCAGCTCTGTTGCTAATCAGCTGCCTGACCAGTCACTCAACTAACTCTGTGCTTCTTTCTATAAAGCAGGGAGGATAATGATGGATGATAGTGGAGCCTCTGGGAGGTAATTAGGTCGTGAGGGGGGAGCGCTTACAAGGTGAGACTGGACGTGGCCAGCACAGCAGGTATGCTCTCTAAATGTAAAGGCTCCCAGGCCTGCCCGTCTCTGTCCCTGGGTGAAGGCTCTCTGGCTGCATTTGAAAGCCCAGCATGAGCAAGCCTGCTCACTGTGGACCAACCAGGTGAGACCTGAATGCAGGAGAAACAGGAGCCAAGCAGGAGCCAACCAGGGGAGGACAGCCTTTGTTCAGCCAGACTGGAAGCCACAGCCCTAGCCGAGGTTGTCTCTCTCTTTCCATTTTCTTCTTCTACGTCCTTCCCCTTTTCTCCGCAAATATTTAGAATAAAATCCATCCCTGCCTCCGAGAGATCAGGTTTAATTTTTGATATAAAATTGAGGGAGGGGGGTATTAGAGGAAAATTGTGCCTGAAGAATAACTATGGAACAGCTTCTCAATACACCACAGGCTGACGTGTCGTGTCGGGGGCTCAGCAATTGCTGGAACCTGCAGACGAGTCATTAAGTTGCCGATTCACTTCTAGAGAAAGCCCACCAGCTTCGCTTTTCTAATTTATTTCCATAGACAAACGGCGTCCTGTCTCCGAGGGCAAGCTGATGGATTTTATAATTACTTACTTCTGCCTTTTCACATTGTATTCCAGTTTCAAAGTTGGAGTTTCGTGATTGAAATACCTATAACATGAATATTTCATTGCCAGAGACATTTTAATTTTAAACAAATAGCGCAAAGGCTCACGTCCCCTTGCACATAAACCAGAGGTACAATAAAGTGTACCTCTTTATTTCACGTTGGCAGTTTCCATTACTTTCATTCCAGATGAATCGCAAAGATTAATTTTTGCTAAGCTCTTAAAAATTAAAAGCATCACACCGGTGTTGGCATTGTTTCATATTTTTTGAAGGCATGTGATTCAGAGAAACTCTCAAAGTACGATTCATTCCGTTTTTTCTTACAGAATGGTACAGTGGACAGAGCAAGGGTTTGGATTCAGACTGACTGGTGTTCACATTCCTGTCCTCCACTTACTATGGGTGTGTCATTAGGCAAGTTATTTAAGCTTCTAAATCTCAGTTTTCTCATCTGCAAAATGGAAACTATAATACCTATGTCAGAGGGCTGCTAAGGAGTGAGTATATGTGATTGTTTAAAACAGGGATTCTCTGGACCCCGTGACGTCAGTATCACGTGAGAACTTGTTAAAATGCAAATTCTCAAGCCCCAACCCAGATTTACTGAATCAGAAGCTGAAGGCCAGCAGGGGGAGGACCCCGAAGGCTGTGCTTTAACCATTCTCTAGGGGATTCTGATGCCCACCCAGGTTTGAGAACCCCTGGTTGAAAGCTCATAGCAAACAGCAAGTGCTTGATAGTTCCTTCCTTTTCCATTCTCTTTAAATAACTGCAATAATTCTCTGCATCAAGTGGCTTGTCCATGAAATGAGCTAGTGACTTCAGCATGCTTCTCAGTGTTGTAGCTAGCACAAACTCTGGACCTAGACAGCCCTTCAAGGATGGACGCCCACAGTCCAAAAGCATCACCTAATTCACCTCAGTCAAAGATGTCCTTTTCCATGAAGCACATTGAAGAGACGGTAGGCAGATAACACTGTGCATTATTTTATGGAAGCTTCCCTCATAGGAGGAGACCTAATACACTGTTTGATTTCAGGGAGGAATCATCTTCACACTCCCAGAGCCGGGCCCCTGGGAGGGCTAGAGCCTTGACTAAATGCTGCCATCCTGTGGGCAGAAGAGAGACACAGTGCACTACCAACCAACCAGCACCTACAGGGCGTCTGTACCAAAGAGGGGTGCAGGCAGGTACAAGGGCACAGATGCTGAAGGCCCACCCTGAGGGGCTCGCTCAGGACAGGAGATGAGCTTGTACACAGATAAGTGCGTACCAGGTACGGGAGCCCAGGGGAGGCAGGGGCTCACTCTCAAGTGCCTGAAAAGACTGTTTAAATATACAGTCTGTTTCCTAAGGGCAGCAGAGAGATTGCAGAACTATTAATAAATTTTCACATGACAACAAATATATGGATTTTTTCAATGAGACACTGAAAATTAAGAGTGACTTTAAAAATGCTATTCAAAGACTCACATTCTAATTATAGTCTCCTAATGGAGAAAACACAGAATGGATTCATTTCTCTCGATAAAACAGACGCTCTGTGAGAGCTCCCATTGATAAACTGGCGTTCTCATTTGTGTCTGTTCATGCCGCGTGATTTCAAATTCTGAGAGGATATTTCATTTTAACATAAAATACCATCCTTTGAGCAAATGCAATTAACTTAGATTCTATATATACCCAATTCAGTCTTTCAGATAAGTAAAAAATATTTATCCATCTACTAAAACAAGAAATTGCTTGAAAGAATGATACAGCATGCTAAAAGATACGGAAGTCAGTTTGAAGGCACTCCTCGTGGCCAAACCTAGAACAATTAAGGCATGGAAATAAATAATGAAGTAACAGACTACAACCCATTGAATAAAATAGGAAACATGAGTCTAAACTGATGCAAATCAATTAAATAAATAAATAGAAATTTTGGTGAAGAATAGGATATTTACATAGTTTTAAAATACTGCTCGCAAAATATTAACACAAAGGAAAAAAGAGTGTTGAAGTTGGGTCTTTCAATGCAGGGGCCTCGGGGGATGATTGGAATCAGGCAAAGTTCATGACATAATAGTTTAGGATTGGTGGAGACAGGGAGGAGAGGGTTTTGAAGCCAGTCTTGAAGAGTAAATGGTTGTTTGATAAGCCAATTGGGTGATCTCTTGCTCTGAGAAGGGGGGTTATTAATCTGATGAAGGCTAGCTGAGTTGTCTATATTGAGATAAATGGATTTTCTCGAAGTTCCTGAAACAAACAAGAAAGCTATTTGCAACTTCATTTTGCTGGGCAGGGAGTTTCCTGGAATTCAAGACATGTTAATACAGTCTTAATAGGTCCTTAATCCTATTAAACTGTGTGGCTGTAAATGGTTTCCATTCTCAGAGGACTCTAACCAGACACAACTTAGGGACAACAGACATAAACCAGGCTGTATGGTCACCCTACGTACCACTAGGCAGATACCAAAGCCATATAGTATAAGTTTTATTAGCACCATTTTGCAGATAAGGAAATTGAGGTTTATGGCCTTTAGAAAAAGTATAACTAACTGAGCCTTGACAGATTAGAGGAGGTTAGAGCCAAGTGTAGTTCTGCATAATTAGCATGAGCTAATTAGTCAGGTGACAAAGGGAAGAGGGGAAGAGATGGAGGGGGCTGGGGCAGAAAGCAGTGCACCTAGCAAAAGGAACAGGGGCCTCCTGGGGGACGAGGAGCATCTCAGCCTGGGGAGCTGCTGGGGAGGGGGCAGGCCCTGAGAAGAGGCCCTGGGATGCTCTGCCACGGAGTCTGGGCTCTATTCCAAGGGTGACACCGAATCACCAGAGGGTGATAAACAGGAATGACATGCTTAGATAAGCATCTCAAAAGTTAAAACTGAGCTGCAGTGGAAAGATGGATTGGGAAGAGCAACCATTAGGGGCTGATTCAGTAATTCAGAGAGAAATAAGGACTCGAAATAAATTAGAATCAATGAGAATGGGAGAGAAGCGGGTAAATGGGAGAGAAGGAAGCAGAACCAACAGGGCTCAGGGTTTTGAGTAGACATGGGAATTGGAAATGACATGAGAGCGAGTCATGCTATCCATGGACATATTTCACTTTTTTTTTTTTAAATTGTCATTCAACAGTTTTACAATTTCCTTCATGGAGAGCTGAGATTTATTTATTTCTATATATAACTAACACAGTTTTGCTGTTGTAAATGGCATCTTAAAGCCTTGATTCTCCTTTCCGAGTTGATGAGCTGAAAGGTGCCCATTAACTAAATCACCTGTTTTATTTTTGAGGCAAATGCCCAGCAGCTTTGGGATTCCAGCACTTAAAGAAAGAGCCGCGCTACGCAGGGTGGCAGCCAAGTAGCCAAATAGCAAATTGAGCTGGTTCCCTGGCTCCTTTCCTCAAAGACAGCAGGGCCACCATGCCACCATGCCTCCTGCCCCTAGCCGAGGCCAAAGCTGATCGACTGCAGGGGGAGCATCACAGCCTCCAAGGTGGGCTGGGGCAAATGCCAACACCCCGGGAAAGGCAGCAGACCCCTGAAGGGTTCTCTCCAGGAGGTGGTGTGCTATTTGTTAAAATGTAGCTTAACACGAGCAGCAAGCAATGAGGAAGGCCTTTGGCTTATAAGGAGTTCCAAATGCATAAGGCAGGGGTGGGGAAACTTTTCATGTTGGAAGGCCACATTCATTTAGCTATAATCAAATAAGTCTGCATTCAAGAAACTTCCATTAGATATACTTTAAAATGTACGTTATTTTGTAAAAATCTAACTAATACTATGTACTTAATAATTTCAAAAAATAACAACTATTGTTAATTTTAAAGTTAACTAACCTTTTACTTAATAATGACTTTCACTGTGTCTGCTTTTTGTTGGAAAAGGATTTGAATATTTGGCTGCAGCACGGAAGTCCACAGTTTCAGCTGGTCCTCTAGATGGGTATCAGTCATTTGTGTCCTTAAGTCATTTGTGACCTCTTGATTTGGGTTAGGGAGGAGATTGTAGATTCTCAGCAATAAGTGGTTGAAAAGCAAGAAATATTTTTTGGGCATGTTACCAAAGACATGGGTATTCTGCATTTTTCCATATTTCAACTGGATCTTTCTTAGCATCAAACAATGGCTTTAAAACGTCATCTACTGAGAGCTCAATCAATTCCACCTGTAGTTTTTTAGGTGCCTTGGTGATATCAACTAGGTGAGGCTGAAATGCTAATTTAGTGTGATGTCAAGATTCTCAAAGTCAGTGAACCTTTCATTGTATTCTCCAATTAATTAGTTGATAACAGCTGCATATTCTTCAAATGATTTGCATACATTAATATCATCCTGTTCAATGACCTTTGCTAACTGGGGAAAATGTTCATCTGAAATTTCCTTTTGAAGAAGAAGTATTTTGAAAAATCATAGCTTTTTTCAAAATGCTTGGATTTTTTTGCTACCTATCATATATAGACTTAGTTTTTAACTTGCAAAGACATATTCAAGTCATTTTGATTTGACATGATATCACAAAGAAATGATGTATTCCTAAAGAAATCTTCTTTCAATAATTCACATTGCTGATTCTGTTCTTCATAAAATTTAACTATCCGTTCTCACAGAGATAAAATGTTGGCTAATACCTGTCCTTGCAATAGCCAACACACTTTAGAATGATACTGCAAACCCACACTAAGTACCTCATCCTTCAACTTTGGCATGTTATGAAACTGATGATGCCATGTTGCATTTGCAGGAATATAGTTAATGATACTTATAACTTGTTGCAAAGTGTCACTTAAAATAGTAGCTTTAGCACAGACATTTTGCTGATGCAAGATACAATGAAAAGAAATGAGAGCATCTGGATCTGTTAATACTTTTTTTTATCTGTGCAATAAACCCTTCATGTTTTGCTGCAATGGAAGGTGCACTGTCTGTGCATACACTCACTAAATTTACCAAATTCACTCCAACTTCATGACATTTATCTTGAAAGTTGTTGAAGATATGAACGTTGTTGAAGATATCTATTTCCCATGTTCTGTTCACAAGAGTGCCCAAGCAAGTAACTCTTCATAGCAAAGAAAACCTTCTGTTATGACCCGAATGAAATACAAAACATGTACCAAGTCAGTAGTATCAGCTGATTCATACAACGCAATTCCATAATATATCTTTTCCTTTTGAAGTATTGCATGAAGTTGTTCCATTAAGTTGAAGAATAATTCATGCTACTGATCAGTTATGGTTCTCCTTGAAAGAAGCAGTTGTTTGTACTTTGAAATGTTATCGGGGTCTAAGCATCCTACAACTTTGATAATACATTCTTTCACAACTTCTACATCAATGAATGGCTTCCTTTTTTTCCTGAGTATATAAGCTACTTTATAAGATGCTTTGGTGGCATTATTTCCAGATCTTATTGCTGCTTAAAAGAATTGTCTTTGCTTTTTTTTTTCAACTTTTAATTTCTGCAATACAACCTTTTGTGCCTTTCCCTCTAATTTAAAATATTTGTGGTCCAGCCAGGCATGGTGCCTCATGCCTGTAATCCTAGAACTCTGGGAGGCTGAGGAGGGATGATTGCTTGAGCTCAGGAGTTCGAGACCAGCCTGAGCAAGAGCGAGACCCCGTCTCTATTAAAAAAAAAGAAAAAAGAAAAAAGAAAAAGAAAAAATTAGCCGGGCATGGTGGCACATGCCTGTAGTTCCAGCTACCCAGAAGGCTGAGGCAGGAGGATCACTTGAGCCCAGGAGCTTGAGGTTGCTGTGAGCTAGGCTAAGCCATGGTACTCTAGACCTGGCAACAGAGTGAGACTGTGTCTCAAATAAATAAATAAATAAAATATTTGTGGTCCTTATGAGTGTTATAATGTTAGTGAGCATTGAAATTTCTTTAATGCTGATACTGCAGTATTACAAAGCAAACAAATCATCTCATCTTTAGCAGAAACAAGATAACATTGCAATTCCAAATCCCCATTAAAAAATCTGTTTTCTTCCTTCAGTGTTCTCTTGGTCTTCTTTGACACGATGGGCTATTAAGCAGACAGAATTAAAAAAATACTGTCAAACTGTGCAACTATTCACAAATTTCACAGTGCACACTTGTCAAAAGCTGATAATAGACTGGCCTACTTGACCACCGCAAACTCTCACCAACCAGCCTTGTTCTATAGTGGTGCCAGTCAGGTGGGGGAAGTTAGAACTAAATCATGAGTGCAGCAGCTGTCAATTTGGCCCTTATGTCTTACTACTGTTCGAATTATGTCAATCAATCTGGGAGGAGTATTTTGCTAAAACTTATTTCATTCTTTGGTATTTTAAATATGTTCATTTTAAAAATAAAATAAAAATATAAAAGATGAACACAAATATAGTAATAAAAATAAAAAACTTGTTCCGTAGAATTTGGAGGCAATCAAAAGGCCGCACTTAAGGACCTAGATGACCATGTGTGGTCTTAAGCCCGGGGGATTCCCCACGGCTGAAATAGACAAACCTTTAACATAGGATAAGATACATGATTGATGTTAACTGTCTTGTCTGCTTGCCCTCTTCTCAGGCTCCTACTGCTGGAACATCTACCTGTGTCTGCACACACGCGTCATACACATGCACATATCTTCCTCTGTTAGATCTGTATTTACTACCTTTGGAATACATTAGCAGAAACTAGACTTTGCTCAGAGCCATAACCATTCAGGAAATAGACTAATTAACCCTATTCAGGAAAACAATGTGTATCATTGAAAATGCGTTTTAAAAAGGTATAATATAGTCAGCCCTCTGTATCCATGAGTTCCACATCCATAGATACAGCCAATTGTAGAACAAAAATATTTGGAAAATAATCCCACAAAGGTCCAAAAAACAGAATTTGAATTTGCCATATATCAAGTACTGTGTTGAATCCACACAAATGAAGTGATGTATAGGCATTTTATTAGGCATTATAAGTAACCTAGAGATGATATAACAGACTGTATACAAGAGGAGGTGTATAGGTTATATGCAAATACTACACACCATTTTATATCAGAGACTTGAGTATCTGTGGATTTTGGCATCGTTGGGGGCATCCTGGGCCCAGTACCCCATGAATATGGAGGGAAAAGTGTACTTATTTTTCTATTTAATGACTTAATTTTTCTATTTATTGACTTTTGGAGTTTTCTAAAATCATGATGAGATGTCTAGGAAAAAGAGACCCTCCCTAAAATATGTCATATCTAATGTAAGGTGTTCAAACCTTTGAGTATCAGGACCTCTTTATGCTCTTGAAAATATAAAGGTATATAAAGGACCTAAAGATCTTTATTTATGTGGATTATATCTATCAATGTCTACTATATAGGAAAATAAAACTGAGAAATTTTAACAATATCTATTCGTTTTAAAAATAAAAACATATTATATGTTAACATATGTATGTTAAAATAATTATATTTTCCAAATAAATTGAGAAGAATGACATCATTTTTTAAATTTTTGCAAAACACTTTAATATCTGATTTAATAGAGAGCAGATGGATTCTTATATCTACTTCTACTTCCAACCCATTGAATTATACTGCCTTGGTTGAAGTAGATGAAGAAAATCCAGTAACACAAATATGTAGTTGGGAAAGAAAGGAATATTTTGATAGCATTTTTAGAACATGATGGGTATTTTTCTTTGCTACTACACCAAAATTCAACAACTTTCTCAATAGTGGTTTCTTAAAAGTTAAGTAAAATGTGAAATCTGACAGCTTATTAGTGAATTTTTTGTACTCTGTTACCTTAGATTATATGAATCTTAGAAAGCTGTCATAAAATTCATAATGACAAAGATAATTTTCTCAACTTCTAAATTTTTCTCTAACGCTGGACTTTTGTCATAATACTATCAGTTGTTTTTCTTGAAATGACAGGTACACTTTATTTGTTTTCGAAAACATTTCAGCTAATTTCCCAAATTTGAATAACCATCGTTTCTCTGTCAGTTATTATTTTAAATAAAAATGATGTGGCATGAAAAAAGCAGCTAGATCAGCTCACACTCACTATGATCGTACAAGTTCTTTATCAGGAAATAATATTGTACTGGGGTACACAGCAAAAGTGCTTTCTATGCACTTCACATTTTTGTTTTATTTTGGGTAAGTTCAATATCTTTTTTTTTTTATTTCAGGAAATTACGGAGGTACAAACATTTTGGTTACATGTTATGACTTAGGGGGGAAAGGGCGTGTCTCAAATCACGGTTGGGATGTACTTCACATTTTTTACACAGAATGTTAAAAAGACATAAGCTCAATGGTCAATAGTTGATATAATTAATATAATTAATATTTTTTCCTGTTTCTTTAAGGATATAGCTCAGCAACATTGCTTTCCTTGTGTATTTATTTATGTAGTTATTTGTTTATTGATTTATTTAGTCTATCGATTTATTTTCACTGTCCACATATGGAGGTGAGGAATGCAATGATAATATGGCTTGATGCCACTGCCTTGATTCATGCTAATCCACCAATAATTTTACCACCATTGCTTTTGCCCGATCAGTGCAAATGCTAGCACAGTGAGAAAGATAAGTAATGTCTTAGTGTTACTATGAAAATTGTTCTGACAATGTAGTCCCATGAAAGTTTCTCTGAGACACCTAGAAGTTCGCAGAACTACTTTGAAAACTACTTTGAAAACCATTCTTTAACAGTAAAAAACATGGAAGAAATATGCCCTTTGGCCAAATTCTGAGACGCTTACACTACTTTCAGAATGGAGACAGTAAAACAGACCATGTATTTATAGTCAGAAATATCTAGGTTTGAATTCAAGCCATGGTACTTAGTACCTGTATGGCTTTAAGTATATATTCAATCTTGTTTTTTGCTTTTCCCTCATCACTAAAAAAATTTGAGGAAGAGTGTAAGGGAAAAATGAGAGTATACACAAATGTATGCATACATGCATAATGCATGGAATATAGAAAATTTCTCATAAGTAGCAGTTTCTAGTATTTTTGTTGTCACACACAAGGCATATGATTAATAGTATTGTGTAAATTTTGATCCTTATACCCCACAAATATTTACCACATTTAGTAAGATAAATTATAGATAAATGTAGTAGATTTCAATAAAAGAGCTAATTTTAACATATGGGCCATGACAGGTGATTCATTCTAAAGATAATAGCACTGGAAAATTAATGCAGTTAGGATTATATTATTCAACTGTTTGTAAAAAAAGAATATTATCCTACTTCATCATGCCTATACTTTTTGGGCATCATCATTTCAATCATTGGCTTTCATGTGTGAGTAACTGTGACCCATCAGAACAAAATGCCACAGGAGTTGAGAGAGCTAATTAGCGAGTCTATGACACCACAAAAGAGCAATGAAAGAAATGGTCACTTGTTTCTTACTTTAGGAATGTATTCTTCACATATAAAAATGATTCAACTGTTGCAAGAATTCCAGGAAAATTGGATTTTTATCTTTGTCCTGCATAAGAACCTAAACTGTGAAAATGAGAATAGTACAGATATATCGAGAATGGGCTTCCACTCTTTTAAACCCATTTCAGTTCCTATTAGAATTAAAAGAAGAATGTAGAAGAAGGTAAAGAGTATTTGAAGCAGTGAAAAGGCCACTGACTTTGGAGTAAGATAGGCTGGATTCATGTCCTAGCTCTTACTGAATCCAAGAGTAACTCTAGATAGTTCTTTAACTCCCTTACACTCTGATTTCCTCAACAGTAAAAGGATTATAAAATAATATCTATGTGGCGATTCTAAATAATTAAATAAGATAAACTAAAGTACATAAATATCCCCATGTGAAGTGAGTGTTCACTAAATAGTAATTTATTTTCTGCTTGTTCTATAATTATTAAGTTGATGGGAAATTAAGTTGCATAAATATAAAGTTGATAAAAAGTCAATCCTTTCCTAATGTATAACCCATCCTGTCCCCGGTTATCTACTCTTATCCCCTCACAAAGTTGATTGTGGAATATGAGGTCTTCAACATTTCTTCCAGAGGGTTAGTTGATTTGGTCAATTCAACAGACATATATCTCATATAAGAATCTCAACAAAAAAATAATTTAATAAACAGTTGGAGGGAAATTCAAATTCTAGTGGGGAAGTAAGCAATATTTTTGTAAGGTGGATAGTTAGGCTCTCCAGCTCCTCTAGGGACAAGGGTACCCTGTTTAGCGCTGTTTCCAGCAATTGCCTCACCTGGAAAGAAGGATAAAGACAGGCACTCCCTTTTGTTGTTGTCCCACCATTAATCCTATCCCAAGCAATTGCTATACCTGAGGAAGGCAGGAATTTTCCACCCCAGGCATGATAGGATTTGGAAGGTGACTTAGGGTATCCTAAGGGTAATTATTATGCCATTAGCTTGAATCTGCTTTGTGGTTGCCCCCACCCACCATCCCAGTCCCAGATGGGTTTTCCAAGAGGGAGCTCATATGTATTTATATATAAGTAGATGGAATTTTGAAGACACCTGTTGATCATTTGATAATGTCCAACACCTCCCAAAAGCCTGCCCCCAGACTGGGCTAACAAAAGGAAACAATCTGAAACTTCAGAGTCAGTTGGTCAGTCAAGCAGTCAGTGAGTGAGTTGGTCTGTCTCTCTCCACTCCTGGAGA
>CAUYMX010019665.1:0-46325 GCA_963573855.1 Lepilemur septentrionalis | reverse complement strand
CCAGCACCATTATTGAAAAGAGATTATTTTCCCCAATATATATTTTTATCTGGTTTATCGAAGATTAGGTTATGATATGCAGATGGTTTCATCTCTGGATTCTCAGTCCTGTTCCAAAGATCAATGCTTCTATTCTTGTGCCAATAAAAAACTGATTTGATTACTATTGCTTTGTAATATAACTTGAAGTCTGGAAAAATGTTGCCTCCAAGTTTGTTCTTTTTGCTTAAGATTCCTTTGGCTATACGGGGGTCTCTCTGATTCCATACAAAGTGAAGATTTATTTTATCTAGGTCTGTAACGAATGCAGATGTTACTTTGATGGGGATTGCATTTATTCTGTAGATCACTTTAGGTGAAATTGACATTTTAACTATATTGTTTCTACCCATCCATGAACAAGGCATATTTTTCCATCATTTTACATCTTCTAAAATTTCCTATTTTAGTTTTTCATAATTCTCCTCGTGTAAGTCCTTCGTATCTTTTGTTAAATTTATTCCTAGATATTTAATTATGGGGGGGCTATAGTAAAATGTATTCCATTTTTGACTTCAGTTTCAGCTTGACTATTTTTGACATATATGAATGTCTTTGATTTGTGTATATTGATTTTACAACATGAGACTTTACCAAATTTATTTATCCATTCAAGGAGTCTCTTGGAAGAATCCATGGTGTTTTCTAGATATAATATTATATAATTGGTGAAGAGCAAGTGTTTCAACTCATTTTCACCCACTTGGATACCATTAATACCACCCTCTTGCCTAATTGCTATTGCTAGGACTTCAAGCACCGTTTTGAGCAGAAGAGGTGAAAGTGAACATCCTTGTCTAGTTCCAGATCAAAGTGGGAATGGTTTCAGTTTTTCCCTATTTAGTATGATGTTGGCCGTAGGTTTGTAATAAGTGGATTTGATAGTTTTAAAGTGTGAGCCACCTATGTGTATTTTTTGAAGAGCCTTTATCATAAAGATGTGTTTGACTTTGTCAAATGCTTTTGCTGTATCTACTGAGAGAATAATATGGTCTTTGTTTTTGCTTTTATTTATGAGATGAATTGCATTTATAGATTTGCAAATGTTGAACCAGTCTTGCATCCATGGAATAAAGCTGACCTGTTCATGATGAATTATTTTTTTGATGTGCTGCTGAATTCTATTTCTAAAATTTTGCTGAAGATTTTTGCATCTATATTCATAAGCTATATTCTGTAATTTCCTTTTTTTGTTGGGTCCTTTCCTGGTTTGGGAATTAAAGTGATATTTGCTTCATAGAATGAATTCGGAAGGATTCCATCCTTTTCAATGTTGTGGAATAATTTCTGTAGCATAGGTATGAGATCTAATTTGTATCTTTGGTAAAATTCTGAAGTGTAGCCGTAAGTTCTGGGGCTTTTCTGTTTTGGGAGTTTCTTAATTACTGCTCCAATTTCTGTGCCAGAGATTTGTCTGTTTAGTGATTCTGTTACCTCATGGTTGAACTGAGGAAGGTTGTATGTTTCCAGGAATCTGTTTATTTTCTCCTCATTATGTAGTTTTTGAGCATATAGTTTTTTATAGTAATCAAAACTAATGTTTGGTATTTCCATGGTGCCTGTTGTGACCTCCCTTTTTCATTTATAATGGAGTTTATTAGAGTCCTTTAGCTTTGAGTTCTTGTCAGTCTAGCCAGAGGGCTACAGGTTTTGTTTAACTTTTTAAAAAAACAGTTTCTAGTTTTGTTGACCTTTTGTATAATTCTTTTGTTCTCAATTTCATTTAGTTCTGCTTTGATCATTGTTATTTCATTTCTTCTATTAGGATTGGCATTGGTTTCTCTTCTTCTAATTCCTTAAGTTTATTCATTGGGATGTCAATATTTAAGCTTTCTGTTTTACTGATGTGAGAGGTTATTGCTATTAGTTTTTCTTTTAGGTATGCCTTTGCTGTGTGGGTCAGGTGTTGGGAACTTGTGGCTCTATTATCATTTAGTTCAAAGAAGCTCTTGATTTCTCCGTGAATTTCTTGCTTGACCCAAGATTTTTTCAATAATAAATTGTTTAGTTTCCATGGCTTTGTTAAGTGGTGAGAGTTTCTGTATGAATTGAACTCTAGTTTTATACCTCTGTGGTCTGAGAAGACACACAGTATAACTTCTATTTTTTAGAATTGGTTGAGATCTGATTTGCATGCTAGTATGTGGTCACTCTTTGAAAAGATTCCATGGGATGCTTGGTACAATGTAAATTCAGCTTTATTTGGGTGGAATATTCTGTAGGGATCTATCAGATCCTTTTGTTCAAGAGCTCTGTGTAAGTCCATTACTTCTTTGCTCATTTTCTATTTGGAGGATCTATCCAGTCCATTCAGAGGAGTGTTGCAGCCCCCTAGAACTATGGCAGAATTATTTAACATGTTATTATGATCTGACAAGGTTTCCCTTATGTACTTAGGTGGTCCTATGTTAGGTGTATAATTATTAAGAATAGTTAAATCTCCTTGTTTTATCTTCCCTTTCACCACTATAAAGTAGCCATCTTTATCCATTTTTTGCTTTTGTTATTTTAAAGCTTATGTTGTTTGCAAATAGTATAGCTACACAAGCTTTCTTTTCACTTCTGTGTGCCTGGATGATAGTTTTCCCTCCCTTGACCTTCAGCCAGAAAGCATCTTTGTGGGTTAGATGTGTTTCCTGTATACAGCAGATACTGAGCTTGTGGGTTTTTATCCACTCTGTCAGTCTATTTCTCTTCAGAGGACATTGTAAGCCATTAACATTTATTGAGAGGATTGAAATTTGAGGAATATTTCCATTCATATTGTTGGGTGAAGTCCTGTTGCTTTGTTTTACTCCTTGAGCCATCTTGTGTTCAAGTTGTAGTCTTTAACTCTTTGAATGTTTTAATTTAAGGAGTGCCTATTGACCTGTTTGGTACAAAAGGCCAGTCTACAGTCACAGTTTATAGTGAGCTGATTTCCCAAAATACATTACCACTCGAGTTGACTTATCTTGTTACATTCAAAAACCTACTCTGTCAAAGTAGTCCAGAGAGTACATACATAGTGCTCCAAATGTATCTACATACAACCAACACTCCATTTTCAGTAAATGTTTTGTAGTTTTCCCCCAATAAAAAAAATTATTTAGAGAACTTTATAACTCTTCCTTAAATCCAAAGATAAATGCTTTGGGCCCTAGATATTAAAGACTCCAGATTTCTGCTTGAGTTAGAAAAAAAAAAAGGCCAGTCTAAGAACTTCCTGTAGGACTGGCCTGGTCTTTGCAAATTCCATCAGAGAATGCTTGTCTGAGAAGGACTTTTTCTCCCCCTCATAGATAAAATTTAATTTTGCTGGATAAAGAATTCTAGGTTTGGCTTTGTTCTGTTTTAGAAGATTAAGGATAGGCACCAGTCCCTTCTCTCCTGTAGGGTTTCAGATGGGAAATCTACAGTTAATCTGATAGGTCTGCCTTTGTAGTTAATTTGTTGTTTTTGTCTAACTGCACAGAGGATTGCTTCTTTCACATTTACTTTGATTAGTCTAATAACCACATGGCAAGGTGATTTTCTCTTCACGTTGAGTCTCCCAGGGGTTCTGTGTGCTTCTTTTACCTGAATATCAATATTTCTGGCTAGGCCTGGCATATTTTCCTCCAGTCTTCCATGATATATGTTTTCCAGCTCTTGTGAATGTTCCTGTTCCCCCTCTGGTAATCCTATCATCAGAGGTTTGGGGTTTTTTCCCCCACACTTCTTGTAAGCTTTCATCTTGTCTTTTGTTTCTGTGTTTTCTTCCTCTGATTTGTTTAGCACATAGGCATGATATTCAAGCTCTGAAATTTGCTCCTCTGCATGATCCATCCTTCTCTTAAGACTTTCCACTGAATTTTTGAGTTTCTCAAATGTTTCCTTCATTGCCACAATTTCTGTTTGGTCTTTATGTATTATTTCCATTTCTTTGCAAAATTTTTCATTCATTTCCTCAATCGTTCTTGTGGTTTCTGTATGTTGAGAGTCAATTTTCTCTTCAATTTCATTGAGTTTTCTAACAATCCATATTCGGAAATCTTCCTCTGTCAGTTTAATCATATCATGTAAGTTGGAGTCAGTAGGTGATGATTCAGTATTTTCTTTTGAAGATGAATTCTCTCGCTGGACCTTCTGTTTCCTATGAATTTTCACTGCTTCTTTCTCATCTGGGTACTTTATCAAGGTCCAAAGGTCCTGGAGTTGGATCATGAACTGAATTCCAGGTTTCCAAAGGAATGATCTTTTGCAGAGCTGGACAGATGTGCTATAGTTCTGTGTTTACTTAGAGAAGCTTGAGTTTGCTGGTTTATCTTTGGTCTGATGTCTTCACCTTCTGCTTGCAGAGTTTAGTGAGTTTGGGCTCCTTACTTAACCCAAGGGTTAGATCACTCTTGGGATTGCAGGTCTGCTATCAATCACTAAATTGAAGTGGGAGGCATTATGTTAGGCTGTGTGTTAAATCTCTCTTTTGTTACTTGTGATTTGCAGGGTGGAGTCAGTTATCAACATATTCCAGAATCTTTGTATATTTCCATATATAGGATTTTTGGTACCTCAGATTTTGGGGAATGTCCCATTGCTCCCAAAGGTTCCTAGTGTCCTGTTACTACTTTAAGTGGGGAGAGAGGAACCACATTTATCAATAATACAAAGAGAGAATACTTCAGAGGTTTCTTGAACTGTAATTAGGGGAAAGCTGATAATGTGTTATTGGGAACCCTTTCATCACACTTGCAGAGGAGCACCTGGTGGGGGGGAGTCAATTGGTGCAATTACTCAGGATTATGGTTGAGATTTTCTTTCTGGAACCACAGGACTCTAAGGTGGCAACAGTCTGGGTGCCAAATGTAAGCCCTTCTGTTTTTATCACATGATCAACAGGTGTACCAGGGCATCTATTCTAATCACTCTGCTTCTCTGAGAATTGGGTTTATCTAATTGGTATTAAGTGAAAACCTCAGGACTG
This sequence comes from Lepilemur septentrionalis, assembly GCA_963573855.1. Lineage (NCBI taxonomy): Eukaryota > Metazoa > Chordata > Mammalia > Primates > Lepilemuridae > Lepilemur > Lepilemur septentrionalis. The sequence continues at coordinate 41,344 of CAUYMX010019665.1, read as the reverse complement.
TTGGAGATGCCCTTTCTGAGCCCACTGAGGGACACTGACCAGAGAGTGGCCTGCTGAACTGGACAGCTCCTACAGAGGAGGAGTCAGGCTCTTAGGTAGGAAATAACATTGGCCTGGTCACAGATAAGGGCCCTCCACATCCCAGGCATGTCTCAGCCCTGAAAGTGGTCTCGCTCACCACTTAGCGCTTCCAAGACTGGGGCCTGATCCTTTGGTTGGAGGCCCCAGCCACAAAAACACAGTAAGGAGGTGACGTTGGGACTCAGCTTGGATAGCAGATTGAAGAGCTGATACTCTATGCTTTCAGGGAAGAGATCAGGCCCTTTGATACAAAATGAACCAGCAGTGGACAATAAGTGAAGAGAGAGTAGCAGACCAGCCTCAGGTTTCAGCTTAAAAGTGGTTTTTTCCCACAACACTGCCCAGGGGCACAGTCTGTCATTCTAGTTAGAAACACCTGCCTTAGTCACAGGGATGTGTGGGTGGTACTCTTGCCCCGGGAACCAGATGAAAATGCAGCCTCCTTGGCAGTTCCACCCTGCTAAGGCAGGATCTGATCTTTTGGGGGAGACACAGGTGTCTGGGAGAAATGGGGGACTGCCTGAGACCCACCTAATGACCCCTGTTACCTCTTCGCGCTGCCTTCAGGCACTTGCCTCGCTTCGTGGGTGTGGAGATTGATGAAGGAAGAATTGTCCCCAGTGGGAGAACACACACTGTCCCAGCCAGTCAGCCGCCAGATGCAGCTGGCCAGCGCTTTACCCCGAACTGCGTAACTCGCACTCTCCGAACTTTGCAGCAAATTGACAGTCACTTTCTTCCTTTTCTCAACACTGCTTGTCCCTCAGTGTATCTTTGCAGATCCACGAAGCTGCTCCTGTGGGGGTGCTATCCACTCACATGCTGTTGATTGCTTTCTTCACCTCCAACTCAGAGAGCCTGGAGGTAATCCCTTGTCCACCAACTTCCACCTTAAAAACTTATTTTTTATACTGATATAGCCATGACCTTGTTCAATAATGTAAAAATAAATAAACACTAGAAACTTTCAAAATGTTCACATCAACCATTATTATTAAAGTACAACTTAAAACACATAGATATGCATTTTCAGTAAGAATTGTCTTCATTCTCACTACTTTGTGCAAGACTCAGTGGCTCATGTTTTATAAGGGAATGAGTTAATGGATTTACACATTGTTGATGTTATTTATATCTCATTTGAAAAGACTGATATCAAATAATAGTTTTGTAATATTATTTTCAAATTTTGATGATTTGAGTTATGTTTCAAAGGTTATTTGAACTTTATATACAATTCCCATGTGTCCCAGCATTACAGTCCTAGGTAGAAAAATTGAAAGTATATGTTCACACAAAAATATATACATGATTGTTCATAGCACAAAGGTAAAAAAAAATCTGAACGTCCATCAACAGGTAAATAAACAAAACAAAAAAAATACAGTATGTTCATGCAATGGAAGGCTATTCAGTAATTAAAATGAACAAGGTACCATTTCATGTGACAACCTAATGAATCTTAAACACATGTGATGTGAAAGAAGCAAGTCACAAAATGTCATACTACATTGATTTGAAATGTCTAGGGTAAGCAAATATGTAACAGACAGAAAACGCATTAGAGACTTGCAGAGGCTGGGGCAAGAAGACAATGTAAAATGGATACTTAATGATACTGGGTTTATTTTGGAATGATAGAAAAGTTTCAGGACTGGAAACTTATTACACAAAAAGGATCTTCAATAAGTTTATCAGAATGTTTCTTACAAGAAATGTTAATGGCATTGTGCTGATTTATTCAAAGTGCTGAAAGAAAAAAAGTTAAGCATTCTATATCCAGCAAAACAATTCTTAAAATGAAGGAAAATTAGATATATCAAGCTAAACAAAAGCTGTGTGTGAGGGGGGAGCGGTTATAATGAATTTTCCTGGAAAGAGATAATACCTTCAGGATAAAATTAAAGTACACCAAACAGTAACACAAAGGTATGTGAAGAAATAAACATCCTAGGACCATTTATTGAATAGAATTCTTTCCCCCAGTGTAATTTTTCAAAGAACAGATGGCACCATCTGCTTTGTCAAAGAATAGATGGCACCATAGTGTTAATCAGTCAATACCAATTTGATGGCGAGTACAAGTGGGGCCCATTCTTCGTGTCTTGTGTCACCTCACTTTGAATAATGGGCTCAAGCTTAATCCAGGATAATATAAGTGGTGCTAGCTCAGTGTAGTTTCTTAAAATTGAGTAATATTCCATTGTGAACATATACCACATCTGAGCGATGTGGTGGGCACTGTGGAGGTGTGGGACAAGCTTGAAAATTAGTTGGGGAGTGGAATTAGGTGTCTCAACAGGGAAAAGGAATTTCTCAAAAACTGGTTTATGTGATTAACTGTACATCTCGGTACAATCACTGAAAATCATTTAATTGTACACTTAAAGTGGAGTAAAGGCATGATATGTAAAGTATACTTCAATGAAGGAAAAAATAGCAAAAAAAAAGAATAGATGGCTATGTGAGGATGGTTTATATATAGATTCTCATTTCTGTTCCATTGGTCTATGTCTCTGTTCTTGTGCCAGTACTATGCTATTTTATTTACTGTAGCCCTGTGGTATAAGTTGAAATCTAATAAATTGATACCTCCCAATTTGTTCTTCTTATCTACCATTGTTTTTCCTATACAGGGACCTCTCCGGTTCCATATGAAGCATAGAATTATTTTTTCCAGATCTGTGAAAAACAATGTTGGTATTTTAATAGGGATTGTATTGAATCTGTAGATCACTTTAGATAGTATAGACATTTTTAAAATGTTGATTCTGCCGACCCATGAACTTAATAATGTTTTCCACATGTTTACATCTTCTGGTATTTCCTTCCTCAGTGTTTCTTACTTCTCCATGTAGAATATACTCACTTGAGTATATTTGTAGGTATCTTACCTTATTACTATTATGAAGGATACTGAGACTTTGATTTGGTTCTTAGTTTGACTGTTGTCGATGTATAGTAATGCCATTGATTGCTGTATATTGATTTTGTAACCTGAGACTTTGCTGAATTTGTTGATCAGTTCCAGTAGTCTCATGGCAGAATTTGGAGGTTTTCTAGATATAAGATAATATCATCAGCAAAGAGTGATCGTTTGACCTCTTCTGCTCCCATTGGGATGCTCTTAATTTTTTTCTCTGGTCTGATTACTCTGTCTAGGTCTTCCAGCACTATGTTGAATAGAAATGGTGATAGAGGACAACCCTGTCAGGTTCCAGTTCTAAGTGGGGTTGATTTCAATTTTTCCTCATTCAGTATGATGTTGGCTGTGGGTTTGTCACATATGGCTTGTATCATTTTTAGGTAAGTCCCACCTATGCCTATTCAGTTAAGTTTTCTTATCACAAAAGTGTGTTAAATTTTGTCAAATGCTTTTTCTGGGTCTATTGAGAGGATCATACTGTCTTTGTTTTTCCTTCTGTTTATGTGGCAAACTACATTTATCAATTTGAGGATGTCGAATCATCTCTGCATCTATGGGATGAAACGTACTTAGTTGTCATGAATTATTTTTTTCGTAAGAACCTCAATTATGTTTGCCAGGATTTTGTTGAGAATTTTTGCATCTATATTGAGAAGGAATATTGGTCTGTAGTTCTATTTTTTTAATTTTATTGTATTTATATTTATTTACTATCACTACAGCAAATAGAAAACCTACAGAATGGGAGAAAATATTTGCTCTCTACCCCTCTGATAACAAGAATCTATCTAGAACTCAGAAGTATTAAGGAGAAAAAATTCAAACAACACCATTTATAAATGGGCAAAGGAGATCAACAGAAACTTCTCCAAAGAAGGCAGAATACTGGCTGGCAAACATATATAAAAAGTTCTACATCTGTAATAGTTAGAGAAACGCAAATCAAGACCACAATGAAATACCACCTAACCCCAGTGAGACTGGCCTCTATCAAAAAATCCCAAAACAACAAATGCTGGTGAGGAGGTGGAGAGATAGGAACACTCTTAGACTGCTGGTGGGACTGCAAATTGGTGCAACCTTTGTGGAAAAGAATGTGGAGATTCCTCAAAGAGCTAAAAATAGAAATATAATTCAATCCAACAATAGCATTATTAGGCATCTACCCAAAAGAGCATAAGACATTCTATGATAAAGACATCTGCACCCGAATGTTATGGCAGCCCAATTCACTATTGCTAAGCCATGGAAACAACCCACCTGCCCATCAATTCATGAGTGGATTATTAAAATTTGGTATATGTTCACAATGGAATATTACTCAATTTTAAGAAACTACAGTGAGCTAGCGCCACTTATATTATCCTGGGTTAAGCTTAAGCCCATTATTCAAAATGAGGTGACACAAGACCAGAAGAACAGGCCCCACTTGTACTCGCCATCAAATTGGTATTGACTGATTGACACTACGGTGCTTAAATGGTGGTAGTGTTCACTGGGGATTTTGGGGGTGGGGGTGAACCAACATCCGGGGGATGTGGTGAGTGCTGTGAAAGGGAGGGGCATGCTTGAAGTGCATTTGGGGATGAGCATTAGGGATCTCAACGGGGAAGGGAAATCCTCTAAAACTGGTTTATGTGAATAGCTGTATAACTTTGTAAATTTACTAATAACCACTTAATTTTACACTTAAAATGGAGTAAAGATGTGATACGTAAATTACACTTCAATAAAGACAAAAAAACAAAGAAATGACAGTGAACTAGCACCACTAATATTGTCCTGGATTCAGCTCGAGCCCATTATTCAAAGTTAGGTGATGCAAGACTGGAAGAACGGGCTCCACATGTATTTGCCATCAAATTGGTACTAACTGATTAACACTACGGTGCTCAAATGGTGGTGGTGTTCACCAGGGATTCCAGGTTGCGGAGATAGACCCACATCTGAGGGATGTGGTGAGCATTATGAAGGAAAGGGGCATACTTGAAATGTAGTTGGGGATGGGAATTAGGGGTCTCAATAGAGGGAAGAAAATGTTCTAAAACTGATTTGTGTGAATAGCTGTACAACTTGGTAAATTTACTAAGAATCATTTAATTGTACACTTAAAATGGATTAATTGTGTGGCATGTAAATTATACTTCAATAAAGTTGTTTTAAAAAAAGAAGATAGACTAATGGCTACCAAATTTATGAAAAAGTGCTCAATATCTGTATTCATCAGGGAAATGATAATAAAACCACAATGAGATATCACCTCCAGTGAGAATGGTGTTTTTCAAAAATTTCCAAAACAGTAAATGTTGGCATCAATGTGGAGAAATAGGAACACTCCTACACTGTTAGTGTGACTGCAAAGTAGTACAAACTCTATGAAATGTAATATGGATATGCCTGTAAGATCTACAAATAGAATTACCGTTTGATTCAGTAATCTGACTACTTGCCTGCCATTTACCCAAAAGAACAAAAGACAGTCTATAAAAAAGACATCTGCACTTGAATGTTTATAGCAGCACAATTTACAATTGCAAAGAGGTGGAAACAACCCAAGTGTCCATCAATCCATGAGTGGATTAATAAAATGTAGTATATGTGTACCATGGAGTTCTATTCTATTAACAAAAGTCAATGGTGATATAGTACAACTTGTATTATCCTGGATATAGCTGGAACCAATTCTACTAAGCGAATTATGACAAGAGTGGAAAAATAATCACCACATGTACTCACAAACAAATTGGTATTAACTGATCTCCACTTAAGTGCTTATATAGTAACAACATTCATTGTGTGTCAGGCATATGGGAGAAGGGAGGAGGGGATGTGTATATACTCACCTAATGCATATGTTGTGCACTGTCTTGGGGATGGACACACTTTAAGCTCTGACTCAGTTGAGAAATGGACAATATATGTAATCTAAACATTTTTACGACAGTCATATGCTGAAATAAAAAAAAATTTATAAAACAAAGATAAGAAAGAAAGAAAGAAAGAAAGAAAGAAAGAAAGAAAGAAAGAAAGAAAGAAAGAAAGAAAGAAAGAATTATCTCATTTTAGGTAAATGCATGGACAAATGTAAAACTTCTATTATTGTAATATCAATTTGTAAATACAGTTTTAATTTTCTACATGATGTGAGTGACTAGTACATTAAAACTATTATTTTAAAAGGTAAATGCCTTCTAGGCTGCAGTCCTGATATCAGTCACCAAAGTTTTGTCCCTGAGAATCCAGCACTATCACCAGGCCCTCCAGCTCCTCTCTGAGATTTCAGAACTGCTCTCAGGTCCCATGGCCCCACTACAGAGTCCCAATTTCAGGGCTACCTCATTGACACCAGACCAGTGCTCCCTGTTATGAGGCTCTCTATAGCTATAAGTCCACATAGTTTCACTTCCAAGGTTCCCACCTAGTGGCATTCACCCTCCTGGTCAAAGGCTCTGTCAAGGACCCCATAGCCTTAAGCTGCCATTGCACCTGGACCTGATTGGAGTGAATATCTGCAGCCTGAAGGCTCATGACCACTGCCTAGATAGGATTGCCCAGCTTCCACTGTCATATTCATGGGTAGACTGAGGCAGAGCAACCCACTGCAATGTCAGCCTCTCTGGAGAGGTTCTCATCCAGTCCCCAAGCTGACCTTCCAACAGCAGCAACAGTAAAAACCCTCCATTGTGCACAAAAATTATTTGACACTGCCTTGGACAGTTTCAATCAGAAGGGAACAAGATTATACAGGACAGCTGCATCACAGGCTCTCAATGCATCTGCTGCCACCCCTCACTGCTTCAATCTTCCAGAGTAGGTCACAAAAGTGCTATCTAAAAACCTCTCTTCTTTTCACCAAGTAGGAGAGTTTGCAGCAAGAGGAACAAGTATGCTGCAAATGTATCAGCCATCAGCTAAGAGAAGAGATTTCATATGAAAAAAGGCAGCAAAGGAACCATGGGAACATAAAAAAAAACAAGCTAGTTTGACACTACGATAGACTCTTACCAAAGGAAATAGTAAAAATCTTAGAAATGCAATTCAGAATATGGATGGCAAATGAGATAAATGGAATTGAATGGAAATTTCAAAACCAGTGAAAAGAACCAAAAAAATAATAATTCAGAATGTCAATGAAAAAGTCACTAAAGAGATAGACAACATAAAAAAGATAAGGAAAGGGACTAATAGCACTTAAAGAAATGAAAAAGCCATTTGGTCAATTTCAAAATACTTCAGAAATCTTCAAAAATAGGCAAAACAAACCAGAATAAACAATATCAGAGCTTGAACAATCTCAGACTATTTAATAAACCCAGTCAAAGATGCAGAAAAAAGAATAAAAAAGAATGAATGATCACTCAGAAAAATATGGGACCCTGTGAAGTGAACCAATATGCAAATTATAAGTATCGGTCAGGGACAAGAGAGAGTTAAATGAATGAAAAAGTTATTTGAGAATATTATAATTGAAAACTTCCTTGCAGATATTTAGATACAAGATGGTTATCAAACCTCAGGAAGATTCATAGCAAACAGAATATCTCCAAGACACATAGTAATCAACTTGCCAAAATGAAAATGAAGGAGAAAATTCTATAGGCATCAAGATGAAAGCAAAACCTGACCTACAAAGGAAAGTCCATCAGGCTAACAACAAACTACACAGTGGAGACCTTACAAGTCAGAAGGGATTGGGATCCCAGTATTAGTCTTTGTAAACAGAAACACTGTCACCCAAGAATTTTGTATCCCGCAAAACTAAGTTTTATAAATGGTGGAAAAATAGACTTTTCCAGACAAGCAACCACTGGAGAAATCAGGAAATTCTCAGAACTGCATTGTACATGAAACAGCACAATAGATACTGGTGTAAAAACCATACGAAAGTTGAAGCTCACAGATACTATAAAGCAACAGCACAAGGGGGGGAAAAACAACATGCAAGATGTCATGCAACACCATGAGCAAAAGAGTATTCCATGTGTCAATACTATAATAAATGTGAATACTCTTAATGATCCAATTAAAAGGCATGGTCTGAATGAATGGATGAAGAAACACAATCCTACTATATGCTGCCTCCAAGAAACAAATCTAACACACAAGGACTCACATAGACTCAAGGTAAATAAATGGAAACAATATTTCACTCAAATGGAAACCAAAATCAAGCAGGCATAGCCATTCTCATATCAGATAAAATTGACTTTAAATCAACAATGGTTAAAAAATACACACACAAAGTTCGGATAACAAGAATCTACCTAGAACTCAAAAGAATATTAACAAGAAAAAATCAAACAATCCCATTTATAAATGGGCAAAGGAGATGAATAGATACTTCTCCAAAGAAGACAGAATAATGTCCAAAAAACATATTAAAAATGTTCATCATCTCTAATCATTGGAGAAATGCAAATCAAAACCACAATGAGGATTGTGGAAAATGGCAAAACAGGAGTGCCCTCCTGGCTGTCTGCTCTCAGAGTCGGAGGTGAAATAGGCAGACCACTCCATGTGAGTGAACTCCACTTCTACAGGGCCAGCTCTGCAGATCTGCAGAGAAACAGCATGGGACACAGGACCTCAGTAGAAAACAGAGGTGAATCGGAAAACTTCTCACGACATAGAGAGACTGTCGGGTGCCTTAGAGAGGGAGCCTGGTTCCCGCTCTGGCCAGCATCTGTGCAGGGCTGTTTTGATTCCCCGGGGGACCACCCTTCCCCCACCGTGCCCCACACCCTCGCAAGCAGGGAAGTGGCTGAAGTCTGCAGGCAACAGTGGTGTAGGCAGACGGGCTGTGTGGGAGGAAAAAACTGGAGTGGGAAAAACTTTGAACTCTCCAGTGTGCTCCTCTATTTGGGGAGGGCCCTAGCCAAGCGGATGCTCCCCACTGCCACAGGAGTGAGTGCAGAGAGTGCCTTTTCCCTGCCCTGGGAAGTCGCTGACATTTTGTCAGACTCCGGATAGACCTACTGCACCTGATCAGTGGGGGTTTCAGCGAACTGTGACACTGCTGCTGCAGGCGAGCTGTGGGAGGCTGTGCTACACAAGGACTCAGAGCCCAAATACTGGATGGGGGAGGGGAAGTTTCCCCCTAGCCTGGAAGCATTGCAGGCTGCTCTGACAGGGACTCCAGATCCCCTACTGGTCCCAAACCTGTAAGGCAGGTCCTGCATTTGCATTTGAAAGAGGTTGGGGAAAGAAGGGAAAAAGAAAAAATAACAGTTGATCCAGCATTTGAAAGGCTTGGGGAAGAGGAAAAAAAAAAAACAGAAAAAAAGCCAGAGTCCTTCAGCGCCTGTTCAGCATTTGAAGGGAAGGATAGGGAAACATTGAGACGGTCAGCCACAGCTGATGTGCCAGGCTGGTCTTGGGTCCTTGCCCTCCCTACCCAGCTGTTTTCCTACTGAGCCAGGAGAGTAGAACAGGGAGGAGCTTGACAGGGAGAGCTTGACAGGGAGGAGTTGCAAGGGAGATTGCCTCTTCACCTGGGTCCTGGGGAGTCAGCACCGCCCACCCTCTCCTGTGACTGGGGCCTGGTGCTTCTTGCAGAAGGAACTGACTGCACTCCTAGGTGGAGCTGTAACCTGGTCGACAGACTGTCACATTCCCTTCCAGTCCTCTTCCCTGCTAGAGGCTGAAAGAAGATAGAAGCAGCCTTTCAGATTATGGGTGATAATCCAGTCCCAGCAACTCCGAACCTTGACAAAGAACACAGATGAGAAAGAACCAGCAAAAGATCACAGGAAACATGAAGAATCAGACAGAAAAATCGTCTCCAAAAATAAACTCTCTATTATCACCAACTGAGAGCAACCTACTTGATACAATTAATCTGACAGAGAAAGAGTTCCGAATATGCATGGTTAGAAAACTCAGTGGCATAGAAGAGAAAATTGATACCCAACATAGAGAAACCACAAGAACGATTCAGGAAATGAATGAAAAATTCTCCAAAGAAATTGAATTGATAAAGAAGAATTAAAGGCTCCTAACACATACTGTCGTTTTTCCAAAAGGAGTTTAAAACTTTACACTCCTACCAGCAGCATACAGAAGTGATCTGGAAACTTAAAATTTGATATTGGAGATTATTTTGCCATGTTCTTTTTGAGCATGTAATTGTATTGACTGGTACCTTGTCATAGGCAAGCCAAAGCAGACATTTTTTTTGTGTAGAAAATCTCAAAAGTTGGTCTTTTGGGGACATTTACTAGTAGATGGCTTAACCTAACACCTCTGATAAAGAAAAAAAATGGCAGTCTCTCCCCTTGAAGACATTTTTGATAAATTCAGCCAGCCAGGTTTTGAGGATTCATTTAATGTCAGATTAGGGTGTGTGTGTGTGTGTGTGTGTGTGCACTGAGAGTGTGCTATATTGTCAAAGCAGTAGCCTGAGTTTAATTTTATGTGTCTATATTCATACCACAATTTCAAAATAGACATAGACTACCTCAGTTGTATGGTACCAGCAGACAAATTTGACTGAGTGGATCTGTGGTGATACAGACAATATCATGCCAAATAGAATGAGAATTATTTTTTATCCTAATGATAAATGAAAATTGTATTAATGTTTATGCTTTGTGTTCTAAGACTAAGCAATACAAAATTTCTTATAGCTCAGAAGTATTTAGGCTCATTTCTTTTTAGTGTAAACATTTTCTGCATGCTGGTTTCTCTGGTATCAGACCTCATTCTATGGCATGAGGACACTTACCTTCCTGGGGATGGTAAGATCAGATCTGTCTCCTTTTCTGTAAAATGTGAAGTCAGCAGCTAGTACTTCATGTAGGACAGTGGTGGTTATAACAATTTGGTTTGACTTTCAATGCTTTTTTTTTTTTTTTTTTTTTTTTGAGACAGAGTCTCACTGTGTTGCCTGGGCTAGAGTGAGTGCCGTGGCGTCAGCCTAGGTCACAGCAACCTCAAACTCCTGGGCTCAAGCAATCCTTCTGCCTCAGCCTCCTGAGTAGCTGGGACTACAGGCATGTGCCACCATGCCCGGCTAATTTTTCTATTTTTAGTAGAGACGGGGTCCTGCTCTTGCTCAGGCAGGTCTGAAACTCCTGGCCTCAAGCAATCCTCCCGCCTCAGCCTCCCAGAGTGCTAGGATTACAGGTGTGAGCCACCGTGCCTGGCCCGTTTTGTTTTAATAAAATACCGTGGCCCCAGGGGAAAAATTTTTTTTTCTAGTGTGGCAGTCAGTGTGCTAAGGTCACAATGGATCCAGTTTCCCTGCTTAATGCCCCTATGTGATGTCCCACTGCCCTTGTGCCATGCTGTGGACTCCGGAATCAGCCCTGCTCACCTCCCACCTCCTCTCCTCCTGGCTCCTTCCCACCACCCGATGCTGTCCTTTGTGACTCCCCTCCCGCAGCCCGACCTCCAGAAATTCTCCACCCTCTGGAGCCAGCCCAAATGCCTCCTCCTCCGGGAAGGAAGGCTCCTCTGGTTCGGTGTCAGAACTGAGGAGCCACTAAAGGCTCCTGCCGCTCCCGCCGGCACTGCAGCTGGACTGGAACTCAGCCAAAGGTGCCCGAGCTGAGGGCTGACCACCCCTCAGGCAGGACACCCTGTTCTAGGAGCTGGTCCTCAGATGGTCAGGGTGACAAATGTGATTGTCCTGCCTCCCAGAGGCCCCTCCTTGGTGCCCTCAGCCCAGCATGTCCTGCTGTCCCACCCGCCCCTATGGGGGAGGCGCCTCCTCCGCAGGACCCCACATTCCTCATGTGCCGGGATCCAGGCCTCTCCTCTGGGGTCTGGCACCCTGCTCCCAGCTTGGTCCAAACAGGTCCACAGAGACTGACAAGTGAACGAATAACGAGGCAATGAATGAACCAGAACTCCCCAGTCTCTTGGAGGCCCATTTCCATTCAAAAACTGACAAGAAACCAATATATAAAACCAATTTTATTAATTTTCAATGGGGATATGTCTGTCTTCCTCAGCAGGAACCCTCTCATTGGCCAGATGCCCAGTCTCCCTTTCAGAAGAAGGGTGTGACACTTCCTGACCCTCCAGCTATGTTTTCTTTCTTTCTTTCTTTTTTTTTTTGAGACACAGTCTCACTCTGTCGCCCAGGCTAGAGTGCCGTGGCATCAGCCTAGCTCACAGCAACCTCAAACTCCTGGGCTCAAGCAATCCTCCTGCCTCAGCCTCCCGAGTAGCTGGGACCACAGGCATGTGCCACCATGCCCGGCTAATTTTTTTTTTAATATATATTTTTAGTTGGCCAATTAATTTCTTTCTATTTTTAGTAGAGACAGGGTCTTGCTGTTGCTCAGGCTGGTTTCGAACTCCTGACCCTGAGCGATCCACCCGCCTCGGCCTCCCAGAGTGCTAGGATTACAGGTGCGAGCCACTGCGCCCGGCCTCCAGCTATGTTTTCAAATACCCCACAGACACTCTGCCCCAGCCAAGGTGCAATTGCCTTGGTAGCTGCAAAGACGTCTAGGCTGGAGTGTCATAGGCCATGGTTTAGTCCCAGTTCCAGCACTGACTTTGCTGTATAATCCTGAGCAAGTCACCTCCCCCTCTGGGCCTGTTTTCTTATCCATGTAATGTGGCTATCCATCCTTGCCTGCTTGGGTGTTGTGGAGCTGGAAAAGGATGCAGAGAAACAGCTCATTTGGGCTCCAGGGCCAAAGTTCAAGGCTCCAGGACCTACTTCAAAGAAACCCCGGCTGTTTAGCTGGGCAGCTGGGCATAGGGTGGAGGGTGGGCAGTGGTGGGGTGGAGAACGGGATGGACAGAGGGTGGGGAGGAGCTCCTCCAGCTGCTCTGTCTCCAGCTCTTCAGTTCTGCAGCTCGGAGCTGCCTGGAGTAGCGTCCCGCTGGTAGGGTGCCAAGTACCCTGACTCGTGTGCAATCTCGTGTGATTAATCAGTGGGGCCTGCTGGGTTAACTGAGTTGAGAAAAATGCTAAGGTCACATCCAAGCCCAGCAACGTCTGCCTGAGGTCTCAAAGGGTCAGGCAGCAGCACATGCTTCATGCGTGTACCATCTATAAGGGCAACTCCACAGCTTGGAGTTTAAGCCCCAGACTTATCTTCTCTCCAAGGGGTGGCGAGATTAGCATCTGCAAGCCTGTTTTGAAGCAGAGTGGCAGATTTCCTCTGTGTGGCCTCAAAATCATGGGAGCAGAGTCCCATCCCCCCACCCCCCGTCTTTGTTAGCTGTCTAACATGATAGTGAGTGCCCAGTTGTTGGGGGCATTCAAGCAGAGGCCGAAAAACTTGAAAGCAGGAGAGATAATTCCTAATAAAAATGATGTGTAGATCCCACGAGATGATTTCAAAGGCCCCTTCCTGCCCTCGCGCTCTAGGATTTGATGCTCATGTGAAGGGCTGCCAATGCCATTCCAGCCAGCCTTCCATGCCGGCCCGGGTGGTCCACTCAGGGTCCAGGACAGGAGTACTCGTCGGACCAGTCAGAGCAGTGCTGCACGCGGTCCCGGCAGAGACTCCTCGGGATGCAGTCGCAGTACTTGAAGACGGTGGAGGGACAGTGCCACCACCCAGGGCCACAGGGCGGGCATGCCGTCACTGGGGAGACAAGAGCCGGCAGAAGAGCAGCCAGTGTGTCCTGGAATGCCCCATGCACCAGGGCACTACTTATCTCTGAAACCTGCTATAGCTCCCCACAGCCCCACCGCATCAGACGGGTTTTTCTGCAGCAGAGAGAACCAGGAGTCCACAACTCAAGGGCTGTGTGACTGTCCACATCTGTCTGAGCCTCAGTTTCCGCATCTGCTTAAGGTTGTTATTAAGTAAAGAAAGATAGCCAAAGTGCCAGAGTGGTCAAGGAGTGCACATGGCCTCTTGCTACCCCAGCCTCAGCCACAACAGCCCACTGTGGCTCCCTGGGGTGCCGCCCAGACTTCTCCTTTGCTCTGTGCCCCAGGCCTCCAGCATTTCTCCTCACACACCCAGCCTCTGCCTGTTGAAACCCTGTCTGCTCTATGGCCTGCTTGAATGCCACCTCTTCCAAGAAGTCTCCCAGGATTCCTCAGAGCCCTAGCACTGCCTTTTGGCATCACCATGATGGGAGTTCTAGGGTAGGATACATGCCTGGTCCCTAACTGTCCTCCACCAGAATGATGGCACAGGCCCAGCCCCCATCGGGGCTCAGAACATGTTTGTTGATTGAAAACACTGGGGAAGGGATTGAGAAGAAACTCTGGGGCAGTGGAAGGACCATGGACTTGGAGTCAGGAGACCTCAGCTTATGTAGGCTCCCTCCCTGTCACTCATTGTATTAAGCTCCTTCTCCTCTCGAGGCCTCAGTTTACCTACATATAAATCAGGGCCAGTGATTCCTGCCCCGCTTTGCTCACAGGGTTTTTGGGAGATGCAGAAGCGATGAGGGAAACCCAGGTTCACACCCCAGTTGTGCCACATGTATATTCCTAACATGGCCACCTTCCAGGTCCCAGTGGTCTCATCTGTGCCCTTGGGTAAGTTCCCCGCCACAGAAGAATGAACCTCCACGAGGAGCCACTTGGAGTGGCAGTGAGCACCCTGCCGCTGGCGGCATTCAAGCAGAGGTAGAAAACTTCCCTCTAGGGTGCAGGGATGGTATGCAGGGAGGACGCCTGGACATGCCCTGGTCAGCCTCTGCCCTCTGGCCACTGCTGGCCACTTGCTCCAGCACGGCCCATGCCCAGACCCCCACCTGGGCTCAGTTCGTCCGAGCAGTCCCCACAGCTGTTGGTCCCGTCGCATTTTTGGTCTGAGTAGATCCAGGAGGCCGGGTCTCCACAGTGGGCCACCAGGAAGCTGGGGAGGCTGTGGGGCACGTCTCCTACAGAGGGACAGATGGGACAGGAAGAAGTCCTCATCCAGCCACAGCTTGAGGTCACCGCCCATCCACCCCAGGAAGGGCACGGAGGTCTCCTGGGGAGGGAGCTTGGATCCCAGGGAGAGGCGTGCTCTCCCGGTACAGCCGGCAGGACCCCGACAGCCGCCACTGCCCGCCTGCCTGGCTCCCGCGTGCTCCCACCCACACTGTCGCTTGCATGCTTCCTCCCTCCAGAAAGTCCTCCCAGACTCTTAGCCAAAGCCATTCCACCTTCAAGTTCAGGTTCAAGTCCTTTCACCTCCAGGAAGCCTCCTCCAGCTGGAACGTAACAAGAGTAAACGTGCGGTCTTACACCCGGCCCCGGAGCTCAGGGCACAGAGGGCCACACACCTGTGAGAGGGAGGCAGAGCACCTTCCTTGAAAGTGGGTCTGTGCTGGGCCGCAGTGTGACGGCTCCCCAGATGCCCAAAGACTCGGGCCACATCATGAGAGGTGGAAAACCCAGGTCAGGGAGGGAACAAGCCTTTGTGCCTTGGACCTGCCAGACCAGCCAGACCAGCCAGAAGTGCCACAGTTGCTTCTGGGGCCTGTCCAGGGAGAGGGACAGGGACAGCTGGTATGAGTCCTATGGGGCACTGCAGAGTGGGGAGGACCAGGAACTGGTCACAAGGGGGGTGGCCGTTGGAGTTCAGGGTGTGTCCTGGAGAAGGGGACACTCACGGGGGAGGGGGGGCAAGAGAGCAATCTCCAAATCCATGCAGTGCCACTGTCATGGGAGAGGGATTAAAACGTGGTCTATCAGGGGCAGAGGTTGAGGAAAGGACAGAGCTGGAAACAACCTGGGACACTACCAGGAGGCAGCCCTAAGCTCAGGACAAGGAAGATCTTTCCATGGAAAAACCATCTAATTCTGGAAGTGGCTACCCATGTAGTGAGCTCCCCATCCCAGGAGTATGCAAGCAGAGGCTGGGTGGTGGTCTGTTGGGCTTGCGAGAGAGGGGATTTGGTATGAGCTGGGTGGGGCATGGACTAGACACTGAAGATTTCTTCTGTTCTCAAGAGTCCCTGATGCAAGTTTCCTCCCCCCATGGGCTCCCCCAGGCCACCCACTACAACTCACCGGGCTGGCTACCTCCCATGCTCCAGGCACCGATTTGTGCTTTTAATACCCAGTCCACGAAGCCACATCTCCTGTCTCCTGAGAACTTTCAGGTCTCTAAGGTCTGGGGCCAGGTCTTCCCATCCATTCATTCCCCCACTCAGTTAGCAAGTCATTCTGGATACCCCTCTGTGCCAGGCACCAAGGGCTGAGACCAGGCCTGCCCCAGAGGAGTTCGCAGTCTGATGGCGGAGGCAGGTGTGCCAACCGAGAGTGACAACCAGTGTGACTAGGGCTGGGACACAGGGAAGCACAGAGGCTGTGGGAGCCTAAAGGAGGAAACTTAACCCCTTAACCTGATGTGAGAGTCAGGGAAGGCTTCCTGGAGGAGGTAGCACTTGCACTCTGCCTTGCAGGATGAATATGGGTTCTCTGGGAGAGGAGGGGCACAGAGTGAAGGTATTTCTTAGTGTGGCACACATGTGTGTGCCTGACTGGGATGGGTGGGGCAGGCGCTCCTGGCTGAAGGCACCACACAATCAAATGCACAGGGGCATGGAAGTGCCTGGTATGTTCAGGCATGGCCGAGCTTCTGTATAGCTGCAGGGAGAGTTGGAGACAGGGGACTCCCTGGGAAGGCCCATCAGGCAGGGGCAGGACTGAGCAGGTACTCACGGCACAAGCCCTCATCTTCATCCTCGCCGTGGGGACAAGTGCGGATGCCATCACAGACCCCGCTGGCCGGGATGCAGCTCCTCCGGTCGTGGCACAAGAAGCCTGTCCTGTTCGCCATGGTTACACAAGCCTGGGCTCCTGAGTGGGCAGGGGAGGCCCCGGAGGGTCAAGGGTGGTGCTCACAAGGGCATCGCTGCCACTGAACCTGCCTACGTTCCCTCACCTGAGCCCCACCCTGCGCTGGCCTGCGGGGCTGGGGCAGTGAGGAGCACGCCGGACTCATGCCAGAGATGGGGTTCAAGCCCCAGCTCTACCGCCGGCCAGCTGCTTGACCTTGGCAGGTGGCCTGAGCTCTCTGAGCCAGGGTTCTTTGTCTGCAAAATGGGGATCATAGTACACACCCCACAGGACTGTTGGGCGCATTAAATAAAAGCTTTTTGGTGACTAAGCACAGAACAGAGACAGTGCAGAATAAATAAAGGTCCTCTCCGTTATTGAAAACTTATTTGCAGTCTCACGGGAGGCTCCTGTGGACAGTGTTCTGTTTAGTGAAGTGGTTTTAACGGTGAATCTCCTGGTACCAGGTTAGGTTGTCAGAGCCGTCCCAGGGATCACGTGTCATAATCCCTTACATCTGGGCACAACTTCACAGTCTGCAAAGCACTTTCATATTTTTATTCTGTTGTCACTCAATCACCCCTGTGAAGTGTCATCATCAGCCCCCCCAAGGGGGGAGGGGTAGGACACCCACCCCCAGGGCTGCCCCAAAGGATTAAAGGAGAGAGAGCAGCAGGCGAGGCGGGAAGCGGCCTGGCCACAGCCTGTGCGCGTGCACGTGTGCACGGTGGGCGTGGGTTGTGCGTTTGTGTTTGTGCACATGGGAACCACCTCTCAGCTCCCGGAGCTGCCGCAGCTAGTGGGAGGTGAGCCAACTCTTAGGGACAATCATGTCACCGACACACACAGACATGTGCACATTGATGCACACGTGCTCAAACACAGACATCTGCACCTAGGTGCACAGTCACACACAGACAACAGGAGCGCACGCACACACACACACTGACACACGCACTCCCCCACACACATGTCCCTGCATACACAGACACCCGCAAGTACACTCACACACGTACACAAACGCACACAGGCGCGCACACACAGGCACATGACCGCGGCTCCTTAAGTATTCACGTCTACCCTCGGTGCCCACGTTCCTGCTCAGGCAGGGAGAGCACTGTGGGTACGACCCCTGACCTTGTTCCCCTACACCTGCCCTGCCTGCTACAGGGCCATCCTTCAGAAAGGTGGATCTGGTGACACCCCAGGCCCAGCTTAATCCCCTTCCCATGGCTCCTGGATGGTGACTCCCTCTGCAGTGCAACCTGCGAGGCCCAGGTCACCTGCCCCACCACAGCTGCAGCCCTTCATGCCCACTGGCTCCACGAAGTTCCCGCGTCTTCTAACGCTTCCTTCCTCCCCGCAGGGGCTCTGCACATGCTGTTCTCTGTGCCGGGGGTGCTTTTCCTGGCACTGCCCCTACTAACCAATTCCTTCTTTCCCTTCATGCCTCAGTTCCCCTTCACCTCCCAAGGTGTCCACCCAGGCTCCTCGATCCGGTCAGAGCTGCATTCCAGACTCTCAGAGCCCCGTGACCCCTGCCCTGACGTGCTTACTGGATTCATGTCCATATTGCTCTCCAGACACTTAGCTCCATGAGGACAGGGACTGCTCTGGGGTTGTGCACCACTGATGCCAAGGCCACAGGGATGTACTGCACATGACCCTGTCCTCTATGCTGGAGGGAGCACACAGATGGACCTCACCGCCCAGGGTGGCCAGGCCAGGGCAAGAGGAAGTGCAGGGGCTGTGGGGACTGAGACAAAACTCCTCACTCAACCTGGGGGTCCAGGAAGGATTCCTGGAGGAGGTGACATTGGGTCCTCTCAAGAACTTGTCACAGATATGCAAATGGAGGCTTGGAGGCAGGTATACGTCAGTGTGCGCGTGCACCTGTGTGTGCAGCTTAAGGAACGGTCCAAAAGTCACTTAGTGCAGAAGCCAGGCAGGGGCAGGGCTCCCTCATCTCTCTGTGCCCCCACTGTCTCCCCACCCTCTCTTTACCACCCTTACCTGGCATGCGTGGTGGCAGTCCAAGGATGGTGGCCAGGGCGATGAGCGCTGCTAGAGTTGCCAGCAGGAGCAGCACGGAGGCTGAGAGGCAGGTCCCGCGACGTGAGCAGCAGAGGGGATTGCAGCCTTCTGTGTGGGTGGGAAGCAAGCCCACGGCTGACGCTGATGGGCAGCAGGTGTAGGGCCCAGGGAGGCCCCTCCCACCCTGATCCCTGTGAGCAGCCCCGCCCCCGCCAGGGTAGGCTAGCAGCAGGGAGGGCTTCCCAGGAGGAGGGGGCTCCTAAGCCCTGCACTGTTATGGTCCATGGAAAATAACCTGCTATCTTGCTTCTGTTAGTACGCTTAAGCATAGAATAATGGAAGGTACATTCACACAGCGGGGGAGGAAGGTACGTTCACAGGGCTGTCAATAAGATAAAATGATGGCTAGACCAGAGAGCCAAGACGCCCTGGACCATTGAAATGCTTGAGGGTCCCTTATGTACCCAAATAATGGGAAGTGAAATGTACTCTGGCCTAGACAATAGGATGAATAGGATGTAGAATATATTTTTGACTAAAATTAATGCTGCCTTTAGCTTCTGTAGCCCTGCTTGCTCAACCAGATAACTTTCCCGATGTGGCTTTTGCCTTTAAAAGAGCCTCCTTCTTTTGGCTCGGAGCTGCTCTCTGTAACTGCCTACAGCGGTGCAGAGGGTAGTCGCTGGGCCTAGCTATTAAAGACTCATAATTCTCATGATTTGGTTCAGTTTTGGTGGTCTTTTCTCGCACTCCGCACCGTAACAGCACAGTGTGCCTTGGTTCTGCCTGTGGGCCCACCCTGCCAAGTGCCCATCCCTAGCCTGGGTTCCACCACCGGTGAGTGGTAAGAGCGGATGATGAGGACACCGTCTCTGCTCCACAGCCCTCCCTCTGCCACCCTCTAAGGGGCAGCCTCCCCAGGATGCAGGCAGAGATGGACACTGCACATCCAGCCCCGATCATGGGGCAGAAACTACGTCAGCTTCTTCACAGCTATTATTTTTATTTTTCAAAGCAACCCTTTATTTTATCAATGGGGAAACTGAGGCTCAGAGAAGGAAAGGTCCAGGTCACCCCTTGCAGAGCTGGGATGTGAGTCCATCCCTGTTTGATGCCAAAACCCGTGCCCTTACCACGATTCCAACTGATTGTCCATTTTCTCTGTGTCTCAGTTTCCTTGTGTGGAAAATCGGAATCATAAAAGCTACTTTAGAGTTTCTTAAGAGGATTAGAGTTTGTTGAGTTAATGTCTTAGAATAGTGCTTGGCATGTAGTAAGTGCTGAGTGTGGGCCATTATTAGTGTTTACTGAGCACCTACTATGTGCCAAGCTCTATTCTAAGTACTGTGGAAATAGCAGTGATAGGAGACGTCCCTGCTGTCATAGATCTGTACTTCACTCCTTTAATTCTTGCTTGCTTACAAAAATAGTGAAAGAACTCTTTTGTGATACCATACTAGGTGTCCACAGCACAAAAGCAGCTGTGGCTCTGGTCCTTGCATTCTGAAAGCTTGCGGTTGCACTTAGAAGGCAAGGCATGGACACGTACGAAGGAGAGTGTGAGCTACTGTCCTGTCCAGGCCACAGTCACCCCAGAGAGAAGGGCAGGAGCAGGTCTGATTCAGCCAGGTGATCCCAGGATGCGACTCCAGAGTCAGGCACACAGGAGGTACTTTATGAACACTTTGTGAATATGGTGACCCAGAGATCCAGGAAGCCAGGAAAGGCCCCCAGTTTGGGTCAGTTTGGGTCATTTCCATTCAATCACTAACATTTCCGAAGCAGGGTCCTTGGAAGCACGGGTGGGATTTCCACCGGCAGGCGAGGGGAGGGTGCAGAGAGAGGGCATTCCAGGCAGAGGGCATGTGGGCACAGTAGGGGCCTGGCGTGGTGGGAGCCCAGGATGCAGGTGAAGGGAGACAGTGTTAGGAGACGCAGCATAAATCTAAACCCCATCAGCCCTACAGCCCTGGTTGGTGGCTCTCTTGTCATCAGCAAACACAGGGTAAACTCAGGTAACCAGGGAGACCGCGGGATGCTGGGCAAGAAGAGGCATGTGGTCAGCCAGGACGCGCTCCTCAAATATTTGCGCAGCACGGGCTGTGAGCAGAAAGCCTCTGGGTGTCAGTCCCCTCCCCGACAGACGGAGAAAAGGAGGCTGTTCTTGCCACAGCCATGCCTGCCTTGGGCCAGGAGCTGGACGGAAACAAACACCTGCGTGGAGCAACAAAGGCACTGGGGCTTTGCAGCCAGAGGGACCTCAGTTCGAATTTGCCCCCAAACTCCCTGCTGTGTGACGTTGGCCTGGTTACCCAACCTCTCCCAGCCTCAGCTGCCTCTTGTTATTGCGCCGTAACAGGCCCCTCTCAGAGCTGCCCTGAGGACTGAAAGAGATCATACAGTGCCCGGCACACCGTAGGGGCTTGAGCCTTTACGGCTGTTATTGTCACCCCCCTCTCTGGGTCTGTCCTCACTGGTCACGTGTGGGCCAGGACCGGCAGGTAGGAGATGCTCAGTAAATGTGTGTTCGGTCCCTCCTCTATTCCGTAAACATAGAGAGAACTGTCCTGGTCGCACAGTGAGTCAGGGGCACAGAGAAGGGCTAAATGCATGTCACTTTATCCCTCAGAGCTAAAGGGCAAGGTCGCCCCTGCGTCAGCGCTTTGGGCTCTTTTCTCTGCTTTACAGGCGGGCTGTGAGGAGGGCGGCGCTCGGGAGGCGCTGGGGACACTGTGCGGACAGGAGGGAGGACCCCACAGGCAGGTGGCTGTCCACACAGCTGGCCAGAAGCTGGGAGCAGATGCCATCAACATGGGGGCAGAGGTCTGGGGGACAGCGGGAGCCTGGAACCCGCTTTGCAGCCAACTGCCCAGAGAGCTGGGCGCCCCCGCGGGGGGCAGCAGAGCCCAAGGGGCCCCCGGCCCTCCAGTTCTTTACCTGCCTTTCCGGGGACGGCTTTGGTTCCAGCAGCTGCGTTGCCATTATGTCCCTGCCCGAGAGAACAGAGTGGCGGTGGGCTCGGGTGGGGGAGGTGCAGCCTCAGGGTGTTGGACCGCGGAGTTTTTCAGAAGAGGTCACCCAGAGACTTAGGAGGAATGACAGGTCCCCCCCAGCCGAACACGCTGAACGCCCCAGACTCCCCACTCCTGCCTCCCACGTCCGCACGCTGCCCGCGCTGTGCCCTCGCCTGGAATGCCTTTTCCTTTCCTGTCCCACCCGGCTTGGCAGCTCCTCCACGGAGAGGCTTTCCCTGATGCCCTCCTCCCCACGACTGTCCCCCGGCCTCCCTCCCAGCTCTGCCACCTGAGCTGTGTAGCTGCTGGGTCCCCTACAACCTGGCAGTGGGCTCCAGGGCAGGGTGGGCGCTGTCTTGCCTCAGTCTTTCTCGTATCCCTTCTACTGCCCACTCCTCCCACAGGGTTTGCTCTCTGGAGGGCAGGAGCCTGGTCAGGCCAGCCGGCTCTCACCTGGGGGAAGACCTTGTTCATGTCTCCAGGGACTGGGGCCTGGTACAGAGAACTCAGCGCAGATTCCCTGCCTTGTTACCCGGCAGCCTAGGGGAGGGCTGGCAGGAGGCCTGGCCCAGGCCGCGCCCTCCCTTGTGGGCAGTCTCCTCCCCACTGTCTCCCAAGCACAGACAAGCCTTGCTGGGGCCAGGCCTTTCCCAGCTCTGCAGTCTGACAGCAACACTCTGAGGTTGGAACCCTCATCCCATTCTACAGATGAAGATGAAGAGCCTGAGGTTCAATCCTCCTGCCTCAGCCTCCCAGAGTGCTAGGATTACAGGCATGAGCCACCACGCCTGGCCACCCATAGATTTTCTAACCTGTGATCAGCCTTCTCTTTTGCATTGGGAAATAAAATGTTGAATCCACAGGGGCAGGGGCGTGGGTGTGCAGATGCAGGGGCAGCACTCAGGGGGCAGCAAGTAGCGTGGGGAAGAGCTGACCTCCAGGCTGGGAGAGCAGAGTTCTCACGAGGGCCCTGCCACTGGCTCCGGCTCTGGCAAGTCCCTCCTTTTCTCTGGGTCTGAGTTCCTTCACCCATAAAATAACGGCAGAGACTACCTTTATTGATGAAGGGGTTGTTGTAGTTTAGGGTTCCCCAGAATCAGATCCTAAGACAAAATTCGAGAGCAAGTAGATTTAACTGGGAATGATCCCAGGAAACACTGGTGAGGAGGGAGGGAGGTGACAGGGCAGGGAGGGGTCCAACAAGGGGTGTGTTATCAAGTGAGCTCCACCGTGGGCAGGTGGAATCGAATCCTGCTAGGGCATTCGGGAAGCCAGGGGAGAAGATGCCCCTCAGGGTTTCTGCACTCGAGGGGGGAGAACTGGGATATTTGTCCTCCAGCTCCTGCTAGTCATTGGCAGAGAACAGGTGGAGGGTGTTAATTCCTGGCATCACTGGCCTGCCCCAGGCAAGGCAATGTCAGCGTTGGCAGTTGCAAGCTAGGCTGGTGTGTCCTGGCATAGAAGGGTCGAAGGACATGGGCAGGGCACCCATGGCTTCTGCTAAAGACATTAACTAGATTTCATTTCATGCACCAACTGCAACTGGTTGGTGAAGGCTGTCTGGCACATGGGTGTGGGGGGATTCTGAGGTCAGGATGATGAGTGATGGCTGGCATGGGTGTAAGAGTGGAGATGGCATCAGACATGATGACCATGTGCCATTCCTGGACCGCGTCATGCCCCATAGGCTCGGCCCTTCCTTGACTTTGTGGTTCTTTACGTTCCTTTATGGTAAAGATGCCCCTTCCTCTGCACTCCTGCTCCAGTCCAGGCCCAGCCACATCCGACTGTATGGGACGCACAGCATCTACCCAGGGCTCAGGCTGTCACTAAGAACCCTTGAGGGAAGAGCAGCAGGGGGTCTTGGCGAGACGGAGAAGAGGCCCTGATGCCTCAATCCTGAATTTCCTGGAGCCACAGCCCCTGTGATTCACGCCCCGACCCTCAAGAGAAGAGGATGATGGAAGGCGGCCAGCTGATATCTGCTGAGCAGTGACCACGCTCCAGGCACTACGCCAGCCCATGCACTCACATCCCCTCCCCATCCTCACAACTCTGTGAGATAGGTAAGGTTCTTACACCCACTTGACAGATGAGGAAACTGGGGCTCAAAGAGGTTAAACAACTTGCCTAAAGCCACACAGTGAGTACATGGGAGAGCTGAGATTTGATCCCGGGCTGGTTTTGACCCCAGGCCTGTGGACCCGTGGGGTTGACTTACAGTCTGCTTTTGTGTGTGAGAGTTCCTGCTCATCACGTCTCTGCCGACTTGCTTTCAGGTGTGTCTCATTTCAAAGCAAGGCGCTCATGAGTGGCAGATGAAGCGTTCTAGCAGCAGCGTAGGGTAGTGGCTGTGTGGGGGTTAGAGGAGGAAATTGAAAGGGGTGCAGACAGGGTTGCCAGGGCCCTGCAGGGAAACCCCGAACCTCTGATCAGCAGAGCAAAAGGGACCACAGGCTCAGTGGGTGTCGTGGCCTCATTTTACAGAAGGGGAACTAAGGTCTGGAGAAGGGAGGGGCCATACAGAGGTCAGTGTCCTGACCCAGAGAGCACTCCTTCCCCTGCAGCAGGTGACCCCAGGACCATTGGCTTGTGCAGCCTCAATACTTTTTTAGCCTCATCTTCTTCCTCACCTAGTATAGGCGCCCTGGCTGCCAACCCCAAGTGCCCCAGCAGCTGTTCCTGAAGGGCACTGTTCAGATGCTGGGCCACGTCAGCCCCTCCCCCTCTACTTCCTCCTCTCTTTCCGGTTAAGTAGAATTTACTCCAGGGGCTCTCACTGCTCGTTCTTGTCCTAGTGGGAGGCACTTGTTGGGATGGTTACATCACAGAGACGAAAGGGCTTGGGCTGCATGTAAAACCTGCCCCTCCCCCTGCTGGGCTCCCTTGGCCCTGGCTGGGACCCCTGGGGGAGGGCTGGTTGCACTCAAGCTTTGGAGCTGATAGTCAAAAGGACCCACCACTAGCTACGTGATCTTAGATATATCACTTTACCTCTCTGAGCTTTGGTTTCCCATCTCCCTGTCTAAACTTCTTTTCCCCTTGGTCCTGGAGAAAGGCAGGACCTCATGAGGTGAGCCTCTCTGTCCCCCACTCTCGCCCAACACCAGGCCACCCCACTCTTTTCACTTGGTCCAACATCCTTCTCCTCTTTGTCCTGCCCCCCAGAAAAAAGTTTCAAAAACTTAAATACAGAAGAGTAAGAAGAATAATGTAAAAAATAATCATGGAGTTAACAAATGTTAACATTGAGTCATTTCTGCTTCAGATTTTTCCCTATTAAGTACAGCAATATTGAAGGCCTCCTTTGTCCATCTTCCCTTCCCGCTCCAGAGTCGATCAGTCTCCTGAACATGCCATATTTTTATGTTTTTACTACATGTGTATATATGCATGAAAGAATATATGGTATTGCCTTTACGGCTTTGAAAACTTATTTACATAAATATCACTATAGTGGGCACGCACGCACACATCTAGAATCACATTGTAGGGGCATCTTCAATTTTCCTAGGTATCGCCAAACTGCTCTTCAAGGTGGCTGTACCAGTTTGTGCTCCAATTAGTGATGTACAACAATTCCTGTTCTCCACTATCTCACCAGCCTTTGAAATTGCCAGACTTTCTGACACTTGCCAGTCTTGTAGGCATGGAATATGTGGTTTAATTTTCACTTCCTAGTTAATCCTACTCTTACCATCAATTGTTAACATTTATTATTACTTTTGCCACATGCTGTCTACATGCTCTGTATATGTGAACTCATTTAGTCCTCCAAACCACAGCAGATAGGGACTATTATTATCTCTGCTTCACAGATGAGGAAACTGAGGCACAGAGACATTAAGTTACTTGTCCAAGTTTCACAGCCAAAAAGTGGCAGAGCCAGGGTTCAGACCTGGCTGGCTGAAGAATTCACTCATCTCTACCTGTGACCTCACTGCTCAGAAGTGTGGTCTGTGACCCAGCAGCATCCACATCGCTTGGGAGCTGGTTAGAGATACAGCCTCTCAGGTCTCACCCCAGACCTACCAAACCAGAATCTGCATTTTGACAAGAAAGCCAGGAGATCTGAATGCACATTAAATTTGCAAAGCCCCACCCTACCCTAGGCTGTCACACAGCTCCAATTTAAAATGCCTTGGTCACATGGATTCCTCCCTGGTGAATTGCTTTTTCATATCTGTTGCCCATTTTTTGTATAGGTGCTTTTTTTCCTTATTGATTTATAGATTTGAACCATTTGTTACAGGGGTTATAAATATCTCTCACAGCCTGTGGCTTGTCACTTGCTTAGAGTAACTTCTGCTGGCTTCCTCTACCTTTCTAAATCCATCTTTCTTACCCAGAACCAGGTAAAAATCTCATTCCATGAAGCCGCCTTTGACTTTCTCTCTTCCCCTGGATTTACCTTTCCCCATAATCCTTATGCTGCGTGTCTTCATCTGAGCCCGGCTGTGGCTACGGGAGACCCACAGGACATGAGATCAGCAAACCCCAGCTTGAGTCAGACAGATCTGGCTTTTTAATCCTGCCTGTGCCAAATTAAGACCTATCTAATTTAAGGTGGCATGTCTCAGACTAACTCTTAGTTTCCTCATCTGAAAATGGGGATAAGAATACTTAATTCAGAGTTATGGTCAGGATGAAGTGAGTGCACATGTGTGAATGTGCTCTGTGCCCTTTGAGGGTGGAATATTGTTTCTGGTTGCCTCGGTCTGTTTTTAACTGCAGAATGATCTTTTTGAGGGCTCAGACTGCTTCTTAGTCCAGGGCCCAGCATTGGACAATGCCAAGTGGGCACCACAATTAGACTGACCCAGGGACCTGAGAGATCTGCTTCCAGCCCTGTGTGGAAATGGGACTCCGTCCCTGCCGCAGGATTTATCACTCCTCCCCTATTCCTTCCATAACTCTGGGATTTCCTCTCCTCTCTGAAACTGTTTCCTCAACCGTAAAATGGAGGCAAACCCCACCCTGCTTTCCTAGAGGGATGCTGTAAGGATGCATTTAAGGTGATAATTGAGAGTCCTATAAAGGGGCTTTGCAAATGTTGTAAGAATCAACCAAAAAAAAACCCAATTGTGACTTATCTAAGTAGACACTTTTACAAGATAGCATTTTAATACTGTTTAATGCAGATAATCTAAATTTCATTAAAGTTTACATAAGCATTATGAAATTAACAGATCTGGAGCTCCAGTAACAATGACATGATAGCACACCTGGCGGTAACATTATCACGAACTTTTGTTGGAAACTTTCACTTTCAATCAGGTGCTGATTTCTTTCCACCCAAGCCTTCAATTATTGCTATTCTAATATTTCAAAAAAAAAAATCAAATATGAAAAGCACACAAGAGGCAGTAGTAAAATCAGCCCAACAATTTATAATTGAACAAGAAAAAAAATTTACTCTTAAAATCAGGAAGTAAAATCAGACCACCTCTAAACCAGGGGTTTGGTGAACATGGATGGGAAAAAAATTAAATCTTTACTTTCACCAACTTCCAACTGAAATACAGCATTTCCTTCAATTATGAATGTAGGCAGCAATCAATCCGTAGTAATATGAGCAGTAGTTGTGACTTCAGCACCAATAGAAATCACATTTAGATATTAAAGTTGTTACAGATATTTCAAAATCATGAATTTAAAATTACTTTGAAATTATAGTAGTTTTGGAACCACCACTCAACTTTATTTTATGTATCACAAAATTTTGAGAATATTTTAATAACTATATTTTAATATATTGGTTTCCTTTGCAATCCTTCATATTTAGTTTTATGCATTAGAAAACATTCTGAGAAGGGTTCCATAGGCTTCATTGAATCACCAAAGAAGGTTAAGAACCCCTGTTTGAAACAAATAAGTCATTAATATCACAGGAAGAGAGTATTTAATAGTGAAATATATGAAGCTGACTTCAACAGTAACACATTTCAGGAAAGGTCTATAAACTGTGCTTCACACTTTAATTATTGCAGGGAGTCAGAAAGTCCATACTAGTTGTTCAATCTAGCTCCCCCAGAAGGCTTTATTTCCCACTATCCTAATCTTTATCATTGTATGTACCCTCACCCCAGACTCTACAACGCTTAAGTAGTCCATGAAAGAAAGATAAAAAGGAAACTCATGTTGACCATGCTCAGATACAAACACGACATTCTGAGCAACTGGACACCTGGTGGGAGGGGCTCCTGAGGACAGTGAGTTCCTACAGACTAGACGGCAAACCTAGAATTAGAGGACGATGGTAAGTTGACCTAGCACTGTAGTTTACAAGTGTAGCCCAACATGAAGAGGTCTGGTGAGAAGCATGGGATCCATGGAGCAGCCTTCCCAGTTTGCTTGGCAACACTCAGATTGTGACCAGAACCCAGAGACCAGTCCTAGGCTTACCATCCAAACAGTAATGTGGAAACAAAGACAGCCTTATAGATAAGAGCCTAAAAGTATAAATAAAGTGAAAGGAAAGAATTACTGGGCATTAAACAAACAAACAAAAACTATGGGCAAAGATACCATTGGCCTCTGGACTTGCCCCCTGTGGTCTATCTTCCACATTGCTGTCCAAGTGAATCACTCTACAACACTGGAACTCTTGCTTAAAACCTTTCAATGGCTCTCCACTGTGCTCAGATCAAGCGTAGGTTTAAGCAGGTCCTTTATTATCTTGTCTGTCTAGTCCCATCTGTTGCTATGCTTTTGCATGCCATCTCAGCCTACTAAACAATTCGAAACTATCCACCCTCCTGCCCTAGGTCTTTGAGCACACCGTCCCCACTGCCTAGAACACTGTTCCTTGTATTTTGCTTGGCTTTCCCTTTTCCTCCAGGTGGAAGCTTGGCTATCACTTCCTCCCAGAGGTTAGAGGTCCTCCTATGTGCTCCCATAGACTCAATGCTTGTCTGGTCGTAGCACTTACCACACTAATAACAGTCTCCTTTACATGCTGAGCAGCTGGAGTCAGGCACTGGGTCTTACTGCAGTCCTATCACCTAGCACAGGGTCTGGCGCTCAGGCTCTCAAGTGGTTGGTGAATAGTTAACTGTGGATCTATAATAGGGTATCTGGGCAATATCACTGCCTTGGTGTGGTGGTAACAGTTAACTAGAAACTTCTAGATCAAAGATTCCCAAGATGTGGTCCTAAGACATGTAAGAGTCCACAAAAATTATAATGGAGCTTTTTCCACATATTTACAAAATCATAATAGAAATGGCTCGTTTAAGAAAACAGAGACAGACTAATAACAGGGTAAACTGTTTGCTTTTGGCTGGAATACTGGCTCAGACAATACAGGGTTTTATGCATTGCTTAGCAGCTCAGGTTGCCTGATGATGCATCACAGGAATTTCTGAGACAAGACAGAACAGATAATCTAGCAATTCCTGAATACCAAAAAATACATTAATACCATAAATAAAAGGTGCCCATGAAGTTTTAGGAACAGATTTGGAATCTGGGCCTAGATCATGCATTAGTAATTGCCTGAATTAGTATGTCTCTTAGATGAGGAACTTGAACCAGGAAGAACTGTAGGAGTCTGGGAGGTTTGAATTAAAGACCGAAGGGTCTTGAGAATTTGCCTGGGACCAACACAAGATGCTCAAGAAGATGCTTTCTGTGCGGCAGGAAAGAAAATAATGCCTTGCTTTATGAAAACGAGGAGCTAAGCAAAGCTGGGCCTATCTAAGGGCAAACCATTGCCTTGGGAGAAGGGGCCTGGAGGCTCAGTTTTGTTGCTTTGGTTGGGATTTTCAAGATCAGAAACACTTTTATGTTGTATACCTTTTGGGGGAATAATTTTTTTTTTTTTTTTTGAGACAGGGTCTCAGCTCTGTGACCTGGGCTAGAGTGCAGTGGCATCATTATAACTTACTGCAACCTCAAATTCCTGGCCTCAAGTGATCCTCCCTGCCTCAGCCTCCCTCTATTTTCTTTTAAAAGTAGAACCTTTTTGAAAATATCAGTTTGGTTTAATCATGCTAAAAATAAAAAGGAGACAAATGTTTGAGTGCCTACTAAATATCAGGAATGACTGGGTATTTCCACATATAAGGAATTGTGTCTTATATACAAAGTGGGGAAATAATATCTAAGTTCGGTTTAATACTTTCAAGAGGAATGAAGGTATCTCAGGCATATTTCATTCAGGAAGCAAAGAGAAACAAAGCCAAGGGAAGGTGGAAGAATATAGGGCAATTATACAGTTGCTTCTTCTCATCTAGATATTTCTTTGTATTGTTTTTTTATAAAGGAGGCCTTTCCTAACAGTGGGCCCTCTGACTCCTGTAAGGCAGCAGCATTCTGTACATTTCCCCTCAGTTTGCTTCACTGGATGCTTTACAGTTATACCTGTGCCTGGTTAGGGACCCCACGTATACGCTACTCATGGGAGGTAAGCCAACGGGGCTTTTTTTTTTTTTTTCCTTAAAGTTAACTCCAATCCATTCCCCACATTTTATATAGAGTTCCCATGTTTTATCCCATGTTTTCTCACAAAAATAAGAAAGAGACAATGACTGCTTAGAGTTCCTCCCTTCCCCATCTGGATGTGTTCACAAGTTTCTAACTCTTCAGTCAAACAGCACTACTGCAGTTGTCAGCAATGCCCTCGTGATTAAGAAAGTATTGGTTTGCAAATTTAACATTTCATGGTCGGATGCGGTGGCCCAACCTCTAATCCTAGCACTCTGAGAGGTTGACATGGGAGGATTGCTTGAGGCCAGATCAAGACGAGCCTGAGCAACATAATGAGACATCTGTCTCTACAAAGAATTTAAAAATTAGCCAGACACAATGGCACAGGCCTGTAGACCCAGCTATCTGGGAGGCTGAGGCAGGAAGATGGCTTGAGCTCAGGAGTTTGAGGTTGCTGTGAACCATGCACTCTAACCTGGGCAACAGAGTGAGACCCTGTCTTAAAAAAATAAACAAAAAATTTCATGGTATAACGATACTGAATCATATTAAGATTCTGGTGTATTATGTTACCTGATATCATTCATATTTTGAGAGCTTGTTTGGAGGTTCTAGCAGGGGAACACAGCTACTTGTATACTCTTGACCAGTCCTCCTCTAGCGGGGAAGGTCGTCCTCTTTGACCGAGCACACAGCTTCGGGAGGGACACACATGGAGCAGTGAGGGGGGGGGACACCTGCCTAGCCAGCCAGATCAGCCAAATCAACCCTGGTGATCAATGGGGTGACAGATGCCACAGCCAGATTGTCCTCACATCCATCACTCATATTTTTTTTGTTTGATTTTTTGACACAGAGTCTCACTTTATTGGCCGGGCTAGAGTGCCGTGGCATCAGCCTAGCTCACAGCAACCTCAAACTCCTGGGCTCAAGCGATCCTCCTGCCTCAGCCTCCCGAGAAGCTGGGACTACAGGCATATGCCACCATGCCCGGCTAATTTTTTCTATGTATTTTTAGTTAGTCAATTAATTTCTTTCTATTTTTAGTAGAGACGGGGTCTCTCTCTTGCTCAGGCTGGTTTCGAACTCCTGACCTTGAGCAATCCGCCCGCCTCGGCCTCCCAGAGTGCTAGGATTACAGGCATGAGCCACCGTGCCTGGGCCATCACTCATATTTTTAAATGTATATTACTGCAGGCAAAGAAATGGTAAGAACACTAATTTTTGCCAAGTAAAATCTATACTTAATTCTGCATTATGAGAGTAATTCTGTCAAAATGAAAATATCTCTGAAAATATCTTTACCTTATTATACTTGATATGTTGAGAAAAACAGTTCTTTGAAAAGACTCATTCAACAAAAACCTATAGCCTGTGCAAAATAACATAAAATGTACTGCTGAGAGGATCATTTTGCTTCAACATGGTCCCTGATCATCACATTATACACCAATTTCATAATTCTTTTTTGGGTTGGGTAGGGGTGGAATGGAAGAGCTGGAAAATCAGATACTCAAATTTCAGCACATAATTATTCAAATAAATTTTAATTTCATTTCAATATAACTGAAAATGTAGTGTCATTAAAGGACATTACCTGCTAAATTTCAAATTACAGGTTTGTGGACCATTTCTGAGCAGAAGCACTATATCCTACTAAGTATTCAGCTTATTAACTAAGGTAATTGACAGTCTTATGGTAGGAGGTAAGGAAGAACAATGATCAGCTTATGGAATTTGGCAAAGAAAGTAAAAAAACAAAAACAAAAGCAAATCACAAGTAAAGTAGCTACAGATATTAGTAAAATAAAAATACAATCCCAAACATCCAGCTCTTAAATTACTAGAAAAAAAAAATACAGGTAAAATTACAGCAAAAACAGTCTTCACAGATTTGGGTAACTTTATTTGCATTTTGTAGTGATTTCTTAAGGCCTATATCCAATGAAATAATTTTAAAGAGCTCTATGAGGAATGAAATTTTAGATGTCTTACATTTTTCTTAAAAAAAAAAAAAGCTTAAATTTCTGAATGAGCAAGATTCACTTTTGTAGGTAGAGGTCCTGCTTCTTCATGATCTTCAGTCTTAGATCTAACCACCACCAGAGAAGCAGCTGGATATCTGTTTAGCTTTTGTTCATTCACAAATTCCAAGTCACCATAGATACTCAGCTTCTGCAAAAGAAAACCAATGCACATTAGTAATTTGGATAATTAGTAACCTCTCCCAGTTAAGTCTTCAAATAACAATTTAATCTATGGATATTTGGCTAAAAATATTCTATAAACATCTTCGAGAATGAAGAATGCTTTCCCACAAAGCGTTATAGATATGTGATTAGCTCCCAATGGATGGCCAAAGAAAGCTTTTCCATATGTCCCAACTTAAAATCGTTAGAAGTGTAACAACTGAGTATCAAAGGAAAATTGCTTAGGTTTAAGTTAGGTTGGAGTTAGTGTGGTTATACCAAGAACACTGGCTCTGGATGTTCAATGGATGCCTTAAGTGATCAGGTCCTTCAAGATCTTAGCTCTCCTACCAAGTGGTAAAATAATTTGCTGCAAGTTTTTCAGCTACTAAATGTTTTAACTTAGCATATATGGAAAATGATATATGCTATTTTAAGAATACACCAACATTGATAGAAAGGTCTTCATAAACATAATAGAAATTTCTCAAATTGTTACTATCATATTCAAGAAGTTACTAAAACAAAAGAAAGCAAGCATAAACAGAATCACTGCCGATGTCATAAAACTCACTCGACTGTAATGGTAATATCTAGTATCTTTTAAGAGTAGGTTTACTTAGATGTATGTCTGTCTAAGTAGAAAAAGTGAAAAGTAGCAAGAGCGAAAAGTCTTTACTAAGAAATGGGATAGATTTTGTTGTTAATCAACTCATACAGCAACAAATTTCTGAATCTATAAGTTAGACACTGGAGTGCTGACATCACTGGCAGGACAACTGACCAGATTATAAAGCAAGAATCACACAGAAGTACTTGATGTTAGAGAGGTGCTTTTAGAAGATACTGAATGAAGAGGACCTTTTCAAGGGTTTGACACATGCTGCAACACGGATGAATCTTGAAAATGTTATGCTTAGTGAAGGAGCTCAGTCACAAGAGACCACATATTGGTTGTCTATGGCTGG
The DNA here is from genome assembly GCA_963573855.1 of Lepilemur septentrionalis. NCBI lineage: Eukaryota > Metazoa > Chordata > Mammalia > Primates > Lepilemuridae > Lepilemur > Lepilemur septentrionalis. The sequence goes on along the minus strand of CAUYMX010019665.1, from coordinate 8,006 downwards.
GGGTCGGGGTGCTGTTGCATAGGAGGACGTGGGGAGCAACTACTAGTGAGTATGGGTTTTCTTTCTGGGTGATGAAAATGTTCTAAAAGTGATTGTCATGATTGCTGCTTGCTTGAATATGTTTCACGTGGGGTCTACTGCACTACTGTCTCAAGGTAACAATTATCCTGAACAGTCCCAGTACTTCATGGTTTTCCAGAAAGAGAATATCTTCAAGATAAACTCAGTGGTTCATGGATTGGACATAGATCTAAAACAGTGTGGCCTCCTTAAAGCCCAGAATTAACATGTGACCATTTACTCTGGGACACTGACAGAAAAACATGCACAACTCTACCTAACAACATTTAAAGACCTTGAAACAGCAACCAGGAATTGTTTCAATGATTTCAAACATCAACACAGAAGAAGCTATAGAAGGGGGTGGGGGGAGTGGGAAGACAGAGGAGAAATTGGTCAAAGGAACAAAATTTCAGTCAGACAGGAAGAATAAGTGCAGGAGATCTTTTGTGGAATGTGGTGACTAGACATTAATTAATAACAAAGTGTTGTATACTAGAAAATTGCTAACCAGAATAGATTTTAAATGTTTTCACCACAAAAAAATGGTATATGAGATAAAGAATATGTTAATTAGCTTGAGTTAGCCATTCCACGATGTATATATAATACAGCAAAACATTACGTTGTACACTATAAATACAATTTTTGTCAATTTAAGATAATAATTAATTTAAAAAGAACAGGGAGAAAGTAAAATCTGTGTAGAAAAGTAAATGGGAGTATATGGATAATCTAGTATGTATAGTGATTTTTGTGGCTACAGTGTAAACTCAAATATCAATCAAATGCAAAGATATAATAAAGGTATTTGCAAAAGTGTGAACTTGCAAAGTTTACCACTCAAGTATTCTTTATGAAAACAATTACTTAGGAAGGTAGGTCCAACAAAAGTAAAGAAGATTACCTAAAAGAAAATCACACAGAATACAAGAAACAGTAGCAGTTGAGATGACCCAGAAACCGGGAAGAAAGCTATAACAAAACAAAACGATTAAGTGGAGGTATCTGGAAGATTCTTCTGGGAAATCTTAAGTATTCAGGTTTACATTTGCTTTTATATGACTCTAATCACCAATTACAGTATTTGGTTCTACTGTGAATATTTATATAATTATTAAATTGTAAAATATAATTTTTCAAATCAATCTACAAAGCATGGAAATATAAATTCAGAAGAGTTAATATTTATATTTCATTGTCAAGCGTCATAATAACTAATGACAATTGAGATAGTATGGAAAGAAAGGAGGAAGGAAAAATAGCAATGAGGTATCAACAGATATTTATAAAACAATCATGAAAAGTAGACAAAATAATAATATATATTACAAAAACCAAAAGGGGTGGAGAGGAAGGTGAGGTGGGAGATAGAGTGAGGGAAGTAAATTCCTCATCTTTCAGTAGGAAGATATTAGATAATGTCTAAAGTTGATAAAATAAAAAACAGAAGATAAAATTTTAAAATGGTAACTACCTGGATAATTTTTAAAAATTACTGATGGTGGTTTATATAAGAAATGAGGAAGAAGAAGACATAATTTTATACCACATGTATGTATTATTTCTAAAAGTTAAAAAATAAATTTAAGTAGTAAATGTGTGTTAGGCTTTAGGCCTGGCTCTGCCACTAACTAGTTACGTGATCTGAGATAAGTTACTTAAATCTTTTCTAAAGTTAAGTTTCTTAACAGAATTTGGATTAAGAAGCTATAGCACTTATATTGTTTGCTCATTGTCTAACTCTGCTATGGGACTTAAAGCTTCTGAAGAGCAAGGTTCTTGGTCTTATTCTTCATTATATCTCCAAGTCCTTGAACTGGGCCTGGCACATAACAGGTTATCCACAAAAGTATGTGATTTACTAATCTGAATAGTATTTGGTAGGAGTCTTCTTAAACCCTTCTTAACTGTACATATGAAATTAGATGATTATGGTCTTGACAAATAGCTTAGAGTACTGCTCTTTCAGAAAAGGCAAAAAAAAAAAAAAAAAGCACAGAGATAACACTGAGGCAGCATCTATCATCACCATCTGTTGCTATAATAAATTTCTGAGGCTGCTTGGTCTCTAGAAAGGAGTATTTAATCATGCCAAACCCTGTTCTCATGTCAAGCTTGGCCTGCCTGACGGGACCACCGTGAGTGACAATTCTTTATTATTTAAAATAGACAGCTCAACAAGAGAATGAGGTTTCAAAAATGACATCATAAATGTGAAAAAAGAAAAAGGAGAGAGAAGAAGATCAAAATCTTTTTAAGTTAAGTCACTGAAATTACACTGCTTTGAAATCAGCCAAGGAAATGAACTTCTTTGCCCCCTCTTTCTAGCCATTACAATCAAATGTTATACGATGAGTCTCTACTATGTGCAAAGCACACTAAAGATAAATTATTTCAGAGCTTCCCTATTAAGAAAAAATAAAGCTGCTCACAAGTTTCTAAGACCACATTCCTGACATTTATTACTACCATTTTAAGCTTTGTTTATAGTAATTGAAACGGAAGCTTTTTATATTTCATGTGTGAGCGCCAAGAAGTACCCGGTCTGAACCGAACAGAGACACATTCTCTCAGCAGGCTTATGATTGGCTATAAACACAGGATCATATACGTAAATGATATAACAAAATATAAATAACACTGCTCATAGACGAGCTATACTCACAGAACTTATTAATAAAATAGTCTTCTGTTACTATGGAGGGGTCAGAAATAACTTATGTTCCAATAATAAAATCCATGAAAAAGCTTTATGAAATTAATGTTTTAAAATAGGTGACTTTTGGCCAAGAAAACCTGAATAACTTTCTTTCTTTCTTTTTTTTTTTTTTTTTTTGAGACAAAGTCTAACTCCATCACCCTGAGTAGAGTGTCGTGGCATCAGCCTAGCTCACTGTAACCTCAAACTCCTAGGCTCAAGCGATCCTCCTGCCTCAGCTTCCCAAGTAGCTGGGACTACAGGCATGTGCCACCATGCCCAGCTAATTTTTCTATTTTTAGTAGAGACAGGGTCTCACTCTTGTTCAGGCTGGCCTCAAACTCCTGAGCTCAAGCAATCCTCCTGCCTTGGCCTCCCAGAGTGCTAGGATTACAGGCGGGAGCCACCATGCCCGGCCTCTGAATAACTTTCTAATGTTAAATTCTAAGTTATTTTTACAGTGAACAAAGGAGAAAATGCCAGGTGGAATATTTACACTGTAATATTCTAAAACAAAAAAATATTAATAGGTATTAAAAATTGTTTATTTTTATTTATTTTTATTTTTTTTTTGAGACAGAGTCTCACTCTGTTGCCCGGGCTGTAGAGTGCCATGGCGTCAGCCTAGCTCACAGCAACCTCTGAGGGTATAGCCAGAATTTTGATTGTTAAGAACAGAAAGAAAAGAGTTCTAGAGAAAAGCAAGAAGGTAATGCCCATGTGGCACATATATGAAGGGAATGTATTAATACCAGCAGATAATAGGGCTCCAAGTATGCTGTTAATGCTTATGTGTTATGATCACAGGGGTCTGGGGGGCATTTAGGGAATAGTGAAGTGCTCCCCAAAGAACTTGGAAGAGGAGAAAATTTCTCACAACATTAAAGTTATACAATAATAAAAAAAAATTTACCACAGCAGAGACATCAGCTAAAAGAAAGGGAAAGATCAAGAGTTACCTGAAAGGAAGGGAAAGATCCCCTGGGTCTACAAGATATAACCATAACCATAATGAGAGGCACTGATATGTGTAAGCAACACCAAAAGAGGAGGTCACTTGCACAAGTCAAGTAGGAAGACAAGAGAGGGCAAACCATGAACTACACATCGAAGGACTATTCAGGGTAAGAGAGAATTTGAGCATCCTGGCTCAAAAACATGAACCATGTGGTCCCAGTGGTGTCTATCTTCCTAGTATCAAAGAGGGCACACAGGGTATCACATAACTCCCCTATTTATGATTCCAGGCTCATGAAAGAAACTTAAAGAGCACTGGCTTTGGAGCCGGACTATCTGAGTTCATATCCTGGTTCTATCACTCACTGGGATGTGACATTGGGGCAATAATAAACTCTCTCCTACAGTTTTCTCATTTGGATAACAGCAGCCATCTCGCATGATTACTGTGAGGATTAAATGAGCTAATTCACATAAAACACTTAGAACAGTGCCCAGTAGGAAGTGCTCAACATTAGTCACTAAGTTTGGGGACCAGAATCCAGGCTGTGGTGAATTTATCAAGGTAAACTCCATCTGAAGCCAGCCATCCAGTCGTTCCTGATTGTCAGGAAAGACCAGAGTCAGACCAAAGTCTATGTGTATCTTTTTTTTCACAAGGGGCATCCTAGGGGTAGGGTGAAGAAACAGAAATATAAGGAAGGGAACAAAGTGTCACAGGATGGGGAGGGGATGGTCAACAAAGATTTATTACCATAGGTTTATAGCTTTGTTGCCATGAGGCTTTAGAGTGCATGAGATAGTGCAAAGAGAAGTAATAGGCAAAGGCAATCCTATGTAAGATGCATAATTTCAGCCATATCAGGAACAAAATGATTAAAATATGGACCTCAGAGAATTAAAGTAGGTGATATTGCAAGAGGATGTTATCAGTACATTCATATCATAAACAGGTGAGTACTGTAGAAATTTACTCATTCTCCATAATTTTCACATTTTAATGTTCTTCACAATCCAGTCCAACTTTACCCATTTGATTTAACTTCTTTTTTTTTTGAGACAGAGTCTCACTCTGCTGCCCAGGCTAGAGTGAGTGCCGTGGCGTCAGCCTAGCTCACAGCAACCTCAAACTCCTGGGCTCAAGCAATCCTCTGCCTCAGCCTCCCGAGTAGCTGGGACTACAGGCATACGCCACCATGCCCGGCTAATTTTTTCTACATATTTTTAGTTGTCCAATTAATTTCTTTCTATTTATAGTAGAGACGAGGTCTCACTCTTGCTCAGGCTGGTTTCAAACTCCTGACCTTGAGCGATCCTCCCGCCTCGGCCTCCCAGAGTGCTAGGATTACAGGCGTGAGCCACCGCGCCCGGCCGACCCAACCACCTCTTAAAGGCCCCACCCCTCAATACTGCCACATTGGGGATTCACTTTCAACATGAGTTTTGGAGAGGACAGCTATTCAAACCATAGCACCTGCCTTCCTCACCCCCAGTGAGGCCTCTGCTACCCATCTCTCAGAGGGTGCCCAGTGAGATTAAGCCCAGTTTTATGACTAAGTGGGAATTGTCCCTAGGATGCAAAGATGGCTCAACATACAAAAATTTATTAATGTCATATACCACATTAACATAATAAAAGACAAAATCACATGATCATCTCAATAGATTAAAAAAAAAGTTTGATGGAATTTAACACCCTCTCGTGATAAAAATTCTCAATAAGCTAGAAATAGAAGGAAAGTACATCAACAGAATAGTAGTCTTATATGAAAAGCCCACAGTTAACATCATACTCAAGTGGTGAAAAACTGAAAACTTTTCATCTAATATCAGGAACAAGGCAAGGATGCCCACTCTTGCCACTTCTAGGTTGAATAGATATAGTACTGGAAGTCCTAGCCAGAGCTATTAGGCAAGAAAAAGAAATAAAAGGCATCTGAATCGGAAAAGGAAAACTGTCCTTGTTTGCAGATTCTCGTACTGAGAAAACCCTAAAGATGTCATTACAAAAATCTGTTAGAGTTAATTAAAAATTTTGGTAATGTTGCAGGATACAAAATCAACATACAAAAATCAGTTGCGTTTCTATACAGTGATGATGATCTACCTGGAAAGGAAATTGGGAGATTAAGCCCCAGTTGTTTCCATGGGTAACCACTCTCCTCTCCTCCCTTACTCACTCCCCCACTCCCTCGCTGCGTTCCTAGGATCCTCTCCCAGTTAAATCACTGGCACTTGGGATGGTTATATACATACATAATGAGAGCGATGCGCACCATCTGGGGGATGGACATGCTTGAAGCTCTGACTCCGGTGGGGAAGTGGAGAAGGGGGAGAAAGGCAACAGGCAACACACGTAATCTAAACATTTGTACCCCCATAATATGCTGAAATTTAAAAAAGAGAGAGAGAAAAAAAAGAAAAAAAAATCACTTGCACTCAAAAGCTTGTCTCAGATTTTGCTCTTGGAAGATCCCAGACTCAGACATCAAGGTACAGAGAGCTGAAAGACTCTCAGAGGTCACATAAACAGTCAGAGACAGACTGGCAATTTGATCCCAGGCCATCTGATACCAGATCCCACTCTCTCAAAAACCACGCTCTGTGGCTTCTCACACAGTGGCCGCGGTATTCCCGTGGCAGGCAGGCGGAGGCTCGCCCCTCAAATCTGCCCACCTCTGAGCTGATCAAAGAGCAGAAAATCCCTTCTCTGGCTTCAGATGATTCTTCTCTGGTATCAATAGGCTGAGCAGTCCTGTCCCCTGCAGGCCTGGAACAGCCCCAGCCTGGCCTGCCCAAGCTGTCCCCCTGGCACCAGTGTCTACTTCCCAGTCAGAGGGAAGCCGGGGCTGCCAGCCAGTGCCTTGAAGGGCATTCGCCTTTGGACCAAGAGGACACACTGAGATCTGGTACCTGGAAGGGCTAAGGAATTGGGGTCCAGGGAAAAGCTTACTGAGTTTACTCATTTACTAAGCTTCCTGCACGTCAGGCACTGTTCTAAATGCCATAGTAAAGATATATGTACACACACACACACACACACATATTCCTTACAGTAACTCTTTGAGGTACATGCAATTATTATCACCATTTTATAGATGAGGAACAGAGGGGTTAAGAAACTTGCCAATGGCCAGGCACAGTGGCTCACACCTGTAATCCTAGCACTCTGGGAGGCTGAGGCGGGTGGATCATTTGAGCTCAGGAATTCGAGACCAGCCTGAGCGAGACCAGACCCCGTTCTACTGAAAAATAGAAAAAATTAGCTGGGCATGGTGGCACATGCCTGGCAGAAGGATCGCTTGAGCCCAGGAGTTTGAGGTTGCTGTGAGCTAGGCTGACACCATGGCACTCTAACCTGGGCAACAGAGTGAGACTCTGTCTCAAACAAATAAAAAAAATAGAAAGAAAGAAACTTGCCAGGTCACACAGCTAGTGTCACAAGTAGGATTCAAACTCAGGCAGTCTGGCTCCTAGTCATTCCTGAATCCTGTCTTTCCTGAAACTTCAGGTGAATCAGCTGCCATCTCACTCTCAGCTCCTTCTTTGAGAGAAGGGAGATTGTGCATGAATTTCTGACCAATCCCAGCTTCAATAGAGTCCCACTGGAGGGAGGGGCTGGCAGGGAAGATGCCCTGGAGACTGGGAAGCAGTGGCCCCCACACGCCTCTCTGCCTTCTGATATAGACCAGCTATTCAACCTCAGTGTATTTACTTATTCCCAGCCTCATTCCCAGAATGATTTGAGGGAGCTTTAAAAAAAAATAGATACTCAGTATCTCCACTGTTAAAATTAATTAAAACAGTTGGCATGGATGCAGAGAGATAGGAACACTCCTGCACTGCTGGTGGGACTGCAAACTAGTACAACCCCTGTGGAAAGCAATACGGAGCTACCTGAAAGCGATACAAGTAGATCTACCATTTGATCCAGCAATCCCATTACTGGGCATCTACTCAAAAGGACAAAAGACACTCTATAAAAAAGATACTTGCACTCAAGTGTTTATAGCAGCACAATTCACAATTGCAAAGTTGTGGAAACAACCCAAGTGCCCATCAATACACGAGTGGATTAATAAGATATGGTATATGTATACCATGGAGTACTATTCAGCTATAAGAAGCAATGGTGATATAGCACCTCTTGTATTTTCCTGGATAGAGCTGAAACCCGTTCTACTAAGTGAAGTATCCCAAGAATGGATAGACAGGCACCACATGTACTGACCAGCTAACTGGTTTCACTGATCAACACCTAAGTGGACACATAGGAACAACATTTATC
>CAUYMX010019662.1:0-12455 GCA_963573855.1 Lepilemur septentrionalis | reverse complement strand
TTTCTTTCTTTCTTTCTTTCTTTCTTTCTTTCTTTCTTTCTTTCTTTCTTTCTTTCGAGACAGAAACTTACCCTGTTACCCAGGCTAGAGTGCAGTGGCATCATCATAGCTCACAGCAACCTCAAACTCCTGGGCTGAAGCGATCCTCCTGCCTCAGCCTCCCAAATAGCAGGGACTATAGGCTCACATCACCACAACTAGCTAATTTCTTCTATTTTTAGTTTTTTCTATTTTTAGCAGAGACGGGTCTCACTCTTGCTCAGGCTGGTCTCAAACTCCTGGCCTCAAGTGATCCTCCTGCCTTGGCCTCCCAGAGTGCTAGGATTATAGCCATGAGCCACCACACGTGGCTAACAATTACTTTTTTAAAGAAACTTCCTGTAGCCTCACAGATGGTAAAACCAACATCAATTTCAGGGGGAAATCGATTGTTTAAAAAATACAATATTAAATATACAGCATAGTATGAATATGCCAGAGCACAGGGCTGCTAAGGCCCTCATCAGCTCTGCCCCAGCCATAGACTTCGTTTAGCCTTGACCAGTTTGCCACCTCAAACATACGTGCCTCTAGTTAGGTCATGACCAGCAGACAGGCTGTAAGTGGGTCCAGTTCAAAGTCCATGCCTCTGATCCTGTATGGGTCAATAGCAGTAGCTGTGCAGAGTAAGAGATGCTAGAATTGGACTGCCTGGGCTGGAATTCCCCCACCTGAATATATTCTATTTATGAGACTTGGGCAAGCCACTTACCCTCTTTAAACCTCAGTTTCCACGCCCAGAATGGTGGTACCCACCTATAGCCCCAGCTACTCAGGATTGCTTGAGCCCAGGAGCCCCGGGCTATAGTGTGCTATGCCCATCGGGTGTCTGCAGTAAGTCTGGCATCAATATGGTCACCTCTGGGGTCTAAAGGGGCAGGAACCGGCACAGGTCAGAACCCCCTTGCTGATCAGTAGTGGGATTGCACCTGTGAATAGCCACTGCACTCCAGCTCAGGCACCATAGCAAGACCCCATGTCTAAAAATAAATAAAATAAACCTCAGTTCCTTCTGATAGGGTTATTGTGGAGTCTGAATGAGGTAGTACATATAAGTGCTTAGAACAATACCTGGTACATTGTAAGCCATGAATAAATCTTAGCTATTATATCTTAGCTATTATACCTGTCCAGAAAAGAGGGCAAAAGTAGACCTTCTCAACTCCTCTTCCCTCCTGCGGAACTTATGTATCACTAGCTGTTAACATTTCTCTACTGAACTGTTACCATTTCCCTACTAAATGCAAGAAGATTTAGCTTACTTGGTAACCAGGCCAGCAGGAGCCTGGAGGAAAGGAGAAGAAAGGAATTAACTACAGAATGTCTACTGTATACCAGGCAATTTACATGAGGACATGAATACTGAGGAACTTCTCAAGAGACATTTCCTTTAGGGACAATTTCTTTTTTCTTTTTTTCTTTTAAGACCCCCAGCATAGATTGCATTATTTTCTTTTAAAAAATTTTCTTATTTTTTAGGGGCAATTTCTGCCAACTAATACTATGACCTTGAAGTACTCCAATTCAATTCAACAATTTAATTTAGTATTCTTGGCCAGGCACAGTGGCTCACGCCTACAATTTCAGCACTTGGGAGGCCAATGCAGGAAGATTGCTTGAGGCCAGAAGTTCCAGACCAGCGTGGGTAACACAGTAAGACCCCACCCCATCTCTACAAAAAAATCTAGCTGGGCATGGTGTGCATGCCTGTAGTCCCAACTACTCAGCAGGCTGAGGCAGTAGGATTGCTTGAGCCCAGGAGTTCGAGGTTGCTGTGAGCTATGCTCATGCCACTGCACTCCAGCCTGCATGACAGAACAAGTCTCTATCTCTAAAAAAAAAGAAAAAAAAATTAGAAATTAAATTTTAAAAAAGGTAATATTGGAACAGGAGACCATTATCCTAAGTTAAGTATCTCAGGAATGGAAAACCAAACACCCTATGTTCTCACTAATAAGTGGAAGCTAATAGATAGGTACACATGGGCACAAAGCGATATAAAAGACATGAGAAACCAGAAGGGGGGAGAGTGGGATGGTGGGTGTGAGATAAAAACTTCCCTATTGGGTACAGTGAGCACTATTCTGGGGACAGGCACACCAAAAGCCCTGACTTAAGCATTATACAAGATATCCAAGTAACAAAAATACTTGTATCCTTTAATTAATATTTTGAAATTTTAAAAAAAGTAAAAAAAAAAATGTTTGATCATGAAAGGAAGGAAAAAGATGTAAGCGTGCTTGGGGATAGTCCAACCTTGTATAGAAAACATATTTCCAATGGCAAAACTCTAAAGCTAAATTGCAGTTCTATACACAAGTAAGAACTATGTGAAAACCACGTCAATCTCTTGGGCTCTGTCTATTCATTTTGGAGGGAATCCAACAAAGCCCACATAATAACCTTCAGCATGTTAACTTCTGTTCAAAGTCTTGCAATGATTGTAAAATCCTGATCTATTCTTTCGGCTGAATTCAAGGCAAATGGTTCTTTGTGTTATTGGAATTTTGTCAAAAATCTCATTTCTCATTCAAATTCCCATTTTTTCATTTAGAAGAATCTGTCAATTTAGGTATATTCCATCTTAGAAACATAATTTTCATTTGTACATTACCCAAGAAAAGGTGAGGGGGGTTTAAAAAGTAGAGTGGATAGGAGGAAAATAGAGAAAAATGGCAACTTACTATTATTTTCTCTATATATGCATATACATAAAGTAAGTAAAAGTCTCTACATATTTGCTCATGTGAAGACTTGGTTATTACGTAAAACAATGCAAATGCAACAATGTCATGATTTGACTTATGTTTTTTTACTTTATTATGGTACAAAAGCAATATGCATTTATTAGAAACCAACCATATTCCAGGACACATTAAACTATTCTGTTTTTCACTTTTAGTACAATATTCAATAAATTACATGAGATATTCAACATTTTATTGTAGAAACAACCTTGTATTGGATGATTTTGCCCAACTGTAGGCTAACGTAAGTGTTCTGAGCACGTTTGAGGTAGGGTAGGCTAGGCTAAGCTATGATGTTTGCTAGGTTAGGTATAGCAAATGCATTTTCAACTTATAATATTTTCAACTTATCAGGATGTAACCCCATCATAAATTGATGAGCATCTGTACTCCACAAAAATAAAATTAACTTAATTTTTTTTTTTTTTTGGAGACAGTCTCACTGTGTTGCCCAGGCTAGAGTGCAATGGTGTCAGCCTAGCTCACAGCAACCTCAAACTCCTGAGATCAAGAGATCCTTCTGTCTCAGCCTCCTGAGTAGCTGGGACTACAGGCATGCACCACCATGCCCAGCTAATTTTTTTCTATATATTTTTAGTTGTCCGGCTAATTTCTATTTTTAGTAGCGACAGGGTCTTGCTTTTGCTCCGGCTGGTCTTGAACTCCTGACCTCGAGCGATCCACCCGCCTCAGCCTCCCAGAGTGCTAGGATTACTGGCATGAGCCACCGCACCTGGCCTTAACTTAAATTTTTTAAAAAATTAGTATTCTTTCAACCATGAGCCAAATACTGAAGACCCAAAGGAGTACAAAACTGCATAGCAGTGGGTGCAAGGGACTGTGTCTGCCATGTTCATTATGATATTTACAGTGCCCAGAATGCCTTGCAATAGATGCATTTTTATTTAATGCTAGTGACAGGCATGAGCTAGCTCATAGGTATGAAGGGAAAACTGGAGCCCGCCTTTAACTGTACTCTACTGCAGGTGGCCAAAGGCTTGGAGATTGTAGGAAGCAGGAGGGACGGCACAGAAGTTGGAGGCCAGCCAGGAGCAAGCTGGGAACAGCCGAGCTGGCTTGCTCCTTAGTTACCATGGGCTTTGTCCAGCCAGATGTCTCCAGCATCTCCTTGGTTTTCCGCTGGAGGAATTTGACTATTCATTCTGAAGCTGTCTTAAATGCTCTCCACAGTCACAAATAACCCTCAGAGGCCACGTACATTTTTGCATAGACAGGGGTACAGGCTGGTCCTAAGTGGACTTACATTTATCCAAACTTTGTCTTTTACTAACTGAGCGAACTTAAGCAATTTATTTAGATTCTCTAATCTTCAGTTTTCTCATCTGCCAAAAGTTGAGGTAATTTGTTCAATAAATACGCATTTTTGACTGCCTGTGATGTGACAGGCTCAGATGTGGGTGTTGAGAATACAGAAGTAGATTAGGTAGGTCAGGCCCTACTGTCATGGAGCTATATTCAACTGGGGGAAGAGGAATAATAGACAAGATCAGACATTGATAAATGCTTGGAAGACAATAAAACAAGTTGATATGAGAGTGACTGAGTGGGAGCATCTGTGGGTTACAAGGAGAGTCTCTCTGCGAATTTGACATCTGAGCTGTGACCAAAGTCAGGAACACAGTGAAGCCCTAGACTGGAGCAAGGTAGAGAGGGATCTGGGAAGAGGTGGGAGAGGTAGGCAGTACTGAGGAAGTGAAGGAGGATGTGGGAGGCTTGCAGAGAGCAGAGAATGTGTGAAATAGCTGTTCTGGAGAACGGGGGAGAGAACATACTGGCGAAGTATAGTGGAGTTGCTTGGCAGCGTTGAGAGTCTTTTTGAGATGTGCGGTCCTGAATTTAAACTAGAGCTAGCTGGCATAGTAGATGTTGTTCTGAGGATTAGATAAAATGAATGGGAGATTTCGATACATAGTAGATGCTCAAAAATGTTAACTAGCTCACCAGGCGCATTGGCTCACATGTGTAATCCCAGCACATCGGGAGGCTGAGGTGCGAGGATTGCTTGAGCCCAGGCGTTAAAGGTTTGGATGAGCTATGATGGTGCCACTACACTATGACCTAGGCGACACAGCAAGGCCCTGTCTCTAAAAAAAAGTTAACTAGATATCATAAGAAGTAGAAAATATCAGGATGAGGAAAATGAAACCAACTCATTTATTTTTGCTACCATTTGCAACTCAGGAAAACTAAATAATATACTGTATGTTCTGATCTTAGATTTAAAACTAAGATTTCTTCTAAAGTGAGTTTTTTGCACCTGGATTTTTGTTTTGTTTTGGTTTGGTTTTTTATTTTACCTTATTTTATTTTTTTTGAGACAGAGTCTCACTCTCTTGCCTGGGCTAGAGTGCCGTGGCATCAGCCTAGCTCACAGCAACTTCAAACTCCTGGGCTTAGGCAATCCTCCTGCCTCAGCCTCCCGGGTAGCTGGGACTACAAGCACGCACCACCGTGCCCGGCTAATGTTTTTCTATTTTTAGTTGTTTGGCTAATTTCTTTCTATTTATAGTAGAGACAGAGTCTCACTCTTGCTCAGACTGGTCTTGAACTCCTAAGCTCAAGCAATCCTCCTGCCTTGGCCTCCCAGAGTGCTAGGATTACAGGCTTGAGCCACTGCGCCTGGCCAGCACCTGGATATTTTTAACCTGAGTGTTTTTGTATACCTAATGCAAAATGCTGTGATTTCTGCTCTTGTGGTCTTAATGAATTGGAAGTGAATTTCTTTGATCAATCCTTTGTAGCTGTGGTCTCCAAGCCCCAGGGCCACGCTCCGACTGGTACCAGTCCATGACCTGTTAGCAACCGGGCTGCACAGCAGGAGGTGAGCGGCCAGCTAGTGAGCAAAGAATCATCTGTATTTTCAGCCGCCCTCATCGCTCGCATCACCACCCGTCAGATCAGCAGTGGCATTAGATTCTCACAGGAGCGCGAACCCTCCTATAAACTGCACATGCAGGACCTAGGTTGCTCGTTCCTTATGAGAATTTGTCTGAAACCACCCCCAACAGCCCCCCTACCCAGGGAAAAATTGTTTTCCATGAAACCTGTCCCTTACGCCAAAAAGTTTGGGGACCGCTGCTTTGTAGAACTACTTCCTTGTATTCCAAATACGGGAACTCAGCTCATCTTAGTATATACACAAAATTCGCTTCTCTTTATCTTTTTGAGTGCTCAGACAAAAGAAAGACGTCTTCTGGTAAACTTCCAAGATGTTTTGCAATGTTAATTCACAACATTTGGTGCTTGGGAAGAACTCTGCAGCCTAGGACATCACTTCCATTGCCACTTTAGATATCATCCTTTACAATGCAGTATTGGGGGGGGAAAAATCACATCTGAGATTTCCTGTAATTTCTTCTCACTGCTGAGATCTTTTTAGACAAATCCCTTTTTAAACCTCCTTCAGGTTTAGAAGTCCTGATATCAGAAAAGTACTTGCTATGGAGCAGAAAAATAAAATGAACTAGATTTGAACAGAACAGGACTTGGAGACAGGCTTGAGGACAGGACATTTTAGCACTGGGTCAGGGGCTGGGAGATGAGGAGGTGCCAAGAGGTGAGAATGACAACTGGTTGGCAGGAGTCTAATGAGGAGTCCGGCAAGGGCTAACTGAGTACACCAGCTAGGGGACAGAGAGCAGTGGCAAGCAATCTGAGAGCAAGCAGTATGTGGCATTCTAGGTACGGAGCACGACAACAGGCCATACAGGTTAGGTTGAAAAGAGCAAGGTATGCCACAAATTTCAGAGTCTTTGATAGCCCCACTTTTATGCTCTGCAAACTCTCCCCCTAGGTGGTGGTGTCTCTCAGAGGCACCATCCGTTCCAGAGTTCTTGGTTCCTCACAGGAACCCTCTCCTCTCCACCTCCCCTACCCCCACTCCACATAATATTCATAAGTCAGAGAAAAAGAGGTTCTTGACTTTGTAGCAAATGCAGCCATTCCTCTGTCATATCTGCCTAGCACTTCAATGTCCCCATGTATACTGATAGCTCCTTCCTGCAAGTGTCTAAGACTCTCTGCCGGAGCCTTTTCTCTGATCTCTGGAGCATGCTTGTCCCATGAGCAGGGCAGACCAGAAAAGCCAGGGTGTTAATGTCTTCAAGGGCAACTGCAAACAATGTACGTATTTCAGTTACCTATTGCTGTAGGTAACTGTATTAATAACTGTCCCAAAATCCTGTGGCTTAAGACAACAGCAACTTGTTATTTCTAATTAATCTCTGGGTAGACTGGGTGGTTCCTCTTCTGGTTTTGCCTGGGCTCACTCATGGGGCTGCCTTCAACTGCAGAGCGACTGTGCTGAAGGATCCAGGCTGGTATTGCTCACGTGTCTTGCAAGTGGTGCCAGCTGTTGGCTGGGACACTTTGGTGTTCCTCCACGTTGCCTTTTACCCTTTATGAGGCTGGTCCAGCTCCCTGTGGGGAGATCTCGGCATTCCAAAGGGCAAAGGCAGAAACTGCAAGGCCTCTCAAGGCCTAGGCTCTGAAGCTGACACAGTGTCACTTCTGCTTTTTATTGGTCAGAGAAAGGCACAAGATCATCCCAGAGGATGGATTTGTGCTACCAGGAGTCAGGATAGTGGTTACCCTTGGCAGGGTAGTTACTGGCAGATGGGATGGCCGGGTGCAGAGTTTAAAAAACTCCTGTTCTGTTTCTTTGAACAGAAAAAGGACATTAGGTAAAATCTAAGGAAATCCGAATAAAGTATAGACTTTAGCTAATAATAATATATCAATATTGGTTCATTCCTTGTAACGAATGCACCATACTAATATAAGATGTTAATATGAGGGAACTGGGTTGGGTATATGGGTACTCTCTGAACTATCTTCACAATTGGTTTCTATATCTAAAACTTTTTTAAAAATAAAATTTATATATATATATATTTTTTTAAGAGACATGGTCTTACTACATTGCCCAGGCTGGACTCCTGGGCTCAACCAATCTTCTCACCTTGGCCTCCCAGTAGTTGGGACTACAGGCGCATGTCACCACACCCAGCCTTAAAGTTTATTTTTTTAAAAAAGAAAGAAAAAATGGCTCCCAATGAATCATACCTTCCTGTGTCCATACCCCTTTATAATATGCCTTATGTTTTCTGTCTCCTTGAATCTGGGCTGGCCTTGTGAGTTAATTTCACCAATGGAGTGTGGTGGCAGTGATGTTCTGGGACTCCTGAGCCCAGGTCTTAAGAGGCCTTATAGCTTTTACTTTCGTTCTTGGGAGCCTGCTACTATGTAAGAAGTCTAACAAACCTCACACCACCACACTGTGAGGAGTCCATGCTAGCCACGGGCAGAGGCCAGGGAAAAGCAAGGCACCCCAGCATGTAGTCCAGCCCATCCACTGGCTGAATGCAATGGTATGAGTGACGCCAGGCAAGAAGAGTCACCTAGGTAACATACAGACCTATGAGAATTAACAAAGCTTTGGGGGTAGTTTTCCACACAGCAATAGTTAACTTAACAATTTATGGAAGAGCTTTATTCCAGAAGCTAAAAGGCCTAAGTTCAAGCTCTGGTGGCTATAAGACCAGGAGTGGGGCTGGCAGGTGAGGGATGAAAAGGATACTAATTACTAACACAGAGGCCTCAAGTGTTTTGAAAGCTTTAAAATGTCACAAAACTTTAAAATATTATTAGCTGAAAATTATTGATAGTAATAATAACCAATAAATATACAATGTATTTTCCTTCTTATGAATTTTAACACCAAAGAGATACTCTCTAATGGTGATATTTCTAGTCTCTATGGTGTTCAAGGAAGCTATTTTGGGATAGAGGGTCTATTCTGAGGTCCAACAAATTGGCCAAGAGAGGGTCATCTATTCTATCTATAAAGTAGTTCAACCCTGCTTGGATATTCCAATTTTCCATTGAGACTTCTTTTGGAGAGAAGACATGTTTATATTACATATCCATCGCCTTCTAGAATCCTTTATAGTTTTGCCTAAATGGTACATTCTATGCCTAAGAATCAGGAATAAGGAACTTCTCCTCTATGGGCCACCAGAATTTCCCTGACTATTCTTCCCTCACTCAGGGCCTGTTTCCGAACTATACCTATGGATGCTGCTTACTGGCCTTCCTGAGTTCAGTCTTTGTAAAACAGTGCTATGGTTTGAATGTATGTGTTCCTTGGAAATTCATATGTTGCAACTTAAACCCCATGTGATAGCAGCTCTCCCTTGACACCAAACCTTCTGGCATCCTGATCTTGGACTTCCCAACCTCCAGAACTGTGAGAAATAAATTTCCATTTTTAGAATTTACCTAATCTATTGTGTTATAGCAGCACAAATGGACTAAGACAGAAATTGTTACCAGAAGTGGGGTGCTAATATAACAAATACCAGAAAATGTAAAAGTAGCTTTGGAACTGGGTAATGGGTGAAGAGTGGACCATAAAGAATTCTTCTGGTGAGAACTCAGAAGCAGAGGAAAGCTATAGGACACACCTAAATCTTCTTAGAGATTACTTAAGTGGTTGTGATCAGAATGTTGGTAGAACTATGGATGGTAAACACAATTATCACCAGGTCTTAGATGGAAATAAGGAACAAGGTATTATAAACTGGAGGAAAAGCTCATCCTTGTTATAAAGTAGCAAAAAAGTTGGCTGAGTTGTGTTTGTGTTCTAATGCTTTATGGAAGGCAGAACTTGCAAACAATGAAATAGGATATATGGCAGAAGAAATACCTAAGCAAAACGTTCAGGATGCTGCATGGATTTTCTTGACTGCTTGTAGCAAATTGTATAAAGAGGGAAACAAATTAAAGACAGAATTTATAATTAAAAGGGAAACAGAACTTAAAGATTCAGAAAATTCTTAGCCTATCCACATTGTAAAAAGCATGTTTGGGAGAGAACATCAAGTGACTGTTTGATAAGGAGATTAGTATGAATGGAAGGAAGTCAAATGCAAGACAACTCTTTATTGTAAAAAATTCCACACATATATAGAAATATAAAAAATAGTATAATGGCTTCCCATGTATCCATCACGCAGTTTCAATAAGTATTCATGGCCAACCTTATTTCATCTTTATCTCTACCCTCTCCTGTCCCTTTCCATATTATATTGAAGTGAATTTCAGATATTGTATCATTTTATCCAGAAATAATATTTCAGTATGTATCTACAAAAGATAAGGACTCTTTTACAATGTAACCACAATATCATTAATATATTTTTAAAATTAACAGTAATTCCTAAATATCAAATAGCTAGTCAGTGTTCAAATTTTCCTAACACACACACACACACACACACACACACACACACACACACACACCCCAATTCATCACTTCTCTTAACCATTTTTAACCTACCCCTACCCTTTTTCATCTCTGTGTTTTTATATTTGTCATCTTTTGTACCTAGATTGTGCTTCCTTCCTTACCTACTTGGCAACACACAGCCTTCCAGATCTGCTCAAACATAACCTCCTCCAGGAAACCTTCCCTGGCAAAACTAAGTAGTTAGTCATTCCTACAGCACTAAAACTCTGCTTGGGTATTTGTGTACATATCAATCTCTCCTCCGGATTATGAGCTGAAGACATCAACTATATCCTCATGGTCTTTGTAACCCTGGTTCCTAGCATGGTGCCTGGCACATACTATTTGTCTCAAGCCACATATTATTTCTAAGGAGGGGTTCCCAAGGCCTCTTTCATTGTTCTTGGTGTTGATCTAACATTTTCTAAAGTTCAATGTCTTTTGCAAAGATAATGTTCCACCCCCTTCCCCTATCTGAGCTGGGGAGCTAGGAGTTGACCTAGTGTTTTCAATCTGAAAGCTTTTAGAAATCACTGGAGGCAGAATTAATTGGTTTTGAGTTTTGATTCCAGGATTGACATAAAGTAGAAAGGCGGAGAAAGAGAAAGCCATTTTGTCAATCAGCAGTCACTCTGGGATTAATGTAGTAAGAGCTGTGCAGAATTTAAAACAAAAGGATACTTTCCTCATCCTCTAATTGAATACAATCCCCAAATCTTCTGATTCTCTGAGGAGGACCTTACAACATGCCTGCAGTTTCCAAACTGTAATTAATAACAGTTTGAACCATAGTTTTAAAGTGTTTCTTCTACCTCAGAACCCTGAAAACTGAAGAAGTTTTATCTAGCCTGAAAATCTGTTACATAGATAAAAGCTCTGGTGGGGCTGGGTGCAGTGGCACATGCCTGTAGTGCCAGCTACTTGGGAGGCTGAGGTGAGAGGACAACTCGAGCCCAGGAGTTTGAGGCTGTAATGCGCTATGATGGTGCCTGTGAATAGCCGCTGCATTCCAGCCTTGGTGATACAGCAAGACTTTGTCTCTAAAACAAACAAACAAAATAACTTCAGTGGAAGGTGGCACGCAGGTCCCTGAGACTCAGTTCTATTTGGCTGGGTCCCTGGAGCTTAGTTCTATTTGGCTCTCTGCTCGATCTCCCCCACATGGCCTCTGAAACACAAAACCCAAGGCAGTTGATCAATCATTCATCATACACTCAATCTCCCACCATTCCTACAACTATTTATTAACAGCCTGCTATGTGTGGTGCTGGAGGCACTGTGCTGCAGGAGACAGATGGACTTCCATTTTCTTGGAGTTTACATTCTAGGGCAGGGATGGAGGAGAGAAGCAGTAATCATTGTAAGCCAGTGCTACGGTTTGAATGTGTCCCCCAAAAGTTCATATGTTGGAAACTTAATTATCGTTGTAACAGTATTAACAGGTGGGGCCTTTAAGAGGTGATTAGGCCATGACTGCCTTCATGAATAAATTAATGCCAATATTGAGAGAGTGGGTCAGTTTTCTTGGAAGTAGACTCTTGATTAAAGGATGTTTGGCTCAATTACTGGGTCTGTTTCACATACTCACTTGCCCTTGTGCATTCCACCATGGGGTGACCCTCTACAGATGTTAGTGCCATGCTCTTGTATTTCTCAGGCTCCAGAACTGTGAGCCAAATCTATTGTTTATAAATTACCCAGTCTGAAATATTCTGTTACAGCAGCAGAAAATGGACTGAGATAGCCAGTGGTTGTCAAACTTTAATTTTCATCAAAATCACCTAGAGGTTTTGTTATATTACAGATTTCTGGGCCCATGCTCAGAATTTCTGATTCAGTAGGTCTACAGGAGGGCCAGAGAATAAGGAGTTATAACAAGTGCCCAGGTGATGCTAATACTGCTAGTCCCAGGACCACCCTTTGAGAATTACCAATGTAAAAAATTAAATAAGTATAATACCCTTAGATGATAATAAGTGCTATGCTTTTAGAAAATAAAAAAGGGCAATGGAGTTGTTGACGGAAAAAAATCCAAACTCTGAAATATTTAAAAGAAGTTTATTCTGAGCCAAATTTGAGGACCATGACCCGGAGCCACTCCCAAGTGGACTCGAGGTGGTTGGGTTACAGTTTGGTTTTATACATTTCAAGGAGACAGGGGTTACACGTAAAGTTATCAATCGATACGTGGGAAGCATACATTGGTTTGGCCCAAAAAGGTGGGACAGCTCGAAGCGGGGGGGGGGGGGGGGGGGGTAAAGGTTAAAGGGGGGTTTAAATATTGTTTTGGTTTTAATTTGTTAAAAACAATAAACGTTTTATGAAGGGTTGGAATTTTTTAAAAAAATGAAAGTTTAAAA
>CAUYMX010019661.1:0-61573 GCA_963573855.1 Lepilemur septentrionalis | reverse complement strand
TTTTCTTGCTAACTTGCTTGAGTTCTTTTTTGATTCTGGTTATTAGCACTTTATCAGATGTACAGCTGGTGAATATTTTCTCCCATTCTGTAGGTTGTCTATTTGCTTTGTTGATTATTTCCCTAGCTATGCGGAAGCTTTCTAATTTAATCAAGCCTCATTTATTTATTCTTGTTGCTGCTGTATTTGCCAATGGTGTCATAGTCATAAATTCTGTGCTGGAAGAGTTTTTCCTACATTTTACCATAGAATTACTATGGTTTTATGCCTTACATCTAAGTATTTTATCTATCTTCAATTAACTTTTGTGAGTGGTGAGAGATATGGACTCTGTTTCATTCTTCTGAAGGTGGCCATCTAATTTCCCCAGGACCATTTATTGAATAGGGCTTTATTTCCCCAGTGTATATTATTGTCTTCTTTATCAAAGATCAGTTGGCTATATGTGGATGGTTTTTTATCTCAGTTCTCTGTTCGGTTCCATTGTTCTATATCTCTATTTTATGTGCTTATATGAAACAATAGCACCAGAGGGTAAATACAGCGAAAAGTTTCTACCCAACTGGATGAACCGAATAGCACCCCAGATACCAATCCTATCAATCAATGTGAACATTAAGAATGCCCCACTCAAGACACATAGGGGGGCTGAATGGATGAAAAAATAAAACCAAAGTATCTGCTGTCTCCAGGAAGCACATCTAACTCACAAGGACTCATACAGACTCAAGGTGAAGTGGTAGAAAAAAAATTCCACACAAACAGACACTAAAAGAAAGCAGGTGTAGCCATATCATATCAGAATAAATTGACTTAAAATTGGCAATGGAAAAGAAAGACAAAGATGGGCATTATATAATGGTAAAGGGAGCAGTTCAACAAGAAGACATAATAATCCTCAATGTTTATGCACCTGACACAGTAGTGCCAAGATTCATGAAGCAAATTCTAGTAGATCTAAACAATGAAATAAATGATAGCATCATAATTGCCAAGGAGTTCAACACCCCAATGACAGAGCTTGACAGATCATCCAAGCAAAAAATAAATAAAGAAACTCTGAACTTAAACCTGACTCTAGAACAAATAGGCCTAATAGATATTTGCAGAACATTTTACCTCCAAACTAGAGAACATACCTTCATCTTACCAGCACATGAAAAATTCTTCAAATTTTGTCATATCTTAGGCCGTAAAACATGTCTCAATAAATTCAAATCAGTAGAAATCATACCATGTATCTTCTCAGACAATGGTGAAACACAACTAGATATCATCTCCAAAAGAAACACTCATATCTATAAAAAGTCATGGAAAGATTACTGGGTCAATAATGAAATTAAGATGAAAATCAAAAGATTCCTCAAACTGAAAGACAAAGGAGACATATGCTATCAAAATTTATGGGATTCAGCAATAGAAACCCTAAGGGGAAAATCCATTGTCTTAAAATGGGGACATCAAAAAGATGGAAAGATCACAAATTAACAATCTAATGACACATCTCAAGAAACTAGAAAAAGAAGACATAACCAAAGCCAAAGACATCATAAGAAAAGAAATAAATAATGTCAAAGAAGAACTAAACAAAATGGATAACAAACAAACAAGAAAATTTACAGAGATCAATAAAACAAAAAGTTGGTTATTTGAAAAGACAAACAAAATTGATAAACGTCTTGCTAAATTAACCAGGAAAAAAGATAACAGACCCAAATAAGCTCAATCAGAAGTGAAAAATTTCTGCTGATAAAGCAAAAATCCAAAATATCTACCCACATAAACTCAAAAATGTAGAGGAAAATGGAAAAATTTCTGTAAACGCACAACCTCCTAAGACTCAATCATGAAGAAATAGAACTCCTGAACAGACCAGAGAAGTCAGATCAAATCAGTAATAAAAAATCTTCCAACAAAAAACAGTCCCAGACTTTATATTTCTATATGCTTACTTCTACACTATAAGTACATAAAATGAATTTGAAAGGGATCACTAACTATATGTCATAAGATTATGGAAGTGAGTTTCATCAATAAGAAATAGACAAACATTTATCACTAATTACACTACTACTAGCAGCTTTAAAATAGATTCAAAGACGTGCCTAACACCTGCCATTGAAATTTCGCTGGCCACAAAAGAAGAACTTTTAGAAATAAAAGGGATTTTAGTAGCAGTGGGTGGGTCTTGACTACTACAGCTATTTATGGGCAATTGAAAGGAAACTGAAATGGCCCCACATGGTCTTACCTTCACTGGCAGGATCTGCCAGTAGAATACCTCCAAAATAACTTTTTACCATATTGTAGGTTTGGTAATAAACCATATATCAGTAGGTGCCTAATTGCAATGTCTGCAATCTGTGAAGTAGAATCAGAATATCAATAACATTCTTTGGCAAAAATCTAAGAAGGCAAAAACCTTCTATTTTTCATTTGTAAAAGTTCAGCTGAATAAACGATAGAGAAGTTTTCTTTACTTACGGTAAGACTTCTCTTTGGTTTATTTGAAAGACCAGAGTTTTCTTTGTGAATCTTTATTTGGCAGACATCATATAAGTAATTTATGCTGCTATAATTTTATGGTTCAGTTGTATTTTCCACATTCTAAACTATCTGATTTATTCCCTTAGAAGTGTATTACTACAAATTAGAATGAAAAGAAAATATCCAAAATCAATGATATTATTAAATATAATGTAGAAGCTATAGGCCAACAGTTCAAATGTATATGAAAATTTATTATACACAGACATTTAATATTTAAGATTCTTAATGAAATTATTTTAACAAAATGCTTTTACAAGTTGACTGTATTCTGATGTTAATCTTTTCTTTTCTTTTTTATTGATATATAATAGTTTTAATTATCTACAAAAGTCTTGCTGAGAAAAAATGCATTTTAAGTCAGATTTTGAAGGTGAGGCAACCATAATCTCAAAAGACACAATCCCAAATATTTTAATCCAAAATGATGAATTTCTAAAAGATCAATTCTGGACAATATAATTCTGAAGAAAAACAATAATAAAAAAATTTTAAAGGTATTTATTTACATTTTAAAAGGGAATGTATTTGAGAAACTTATAAAAGCATGTTAGAACACTTTATAGGCCACTTGGCACAATAAAATTGGTAATAATAGCATATTTTTGCTAGCATAAACACTCAGGTATACTAATGACAGTTGCATGGATACAACAATCATAAAAGATATATATTCCTAAAGACATGTCTAAAAGAGAAACGCATGAATGCATATCAATGTGGTTGATAATTGTGCATACGCAGTTTTATAACTACAGTCATCTGAAATATCATGATGAACAGCCTAAGCTTTTTGATGAGACTGACCAAAAACTTCATTGAGTCATCACTGTGTATGCAGTGGCCCAGAAAGCTAAGATCTCCAGAAATTTTAACTTTCACAAGTGCAGATGTACAAAAAGTATATTTTTTCATTTATTGAGAAAGTTTCAAAATTTTTACATATGGCACAATGCTTGCACACAAAGTCGACATTGTGATAATACATTTTGTGGAGTCTAATTTGCAAAATTGCTTAAAACATATTAGAGCTCTCTAAAAGTCTGTACACAATTCACAACTCCAGTATTGGAAATAGTGCAAGGATGAAATATATAGCACAGTGAATTGTAAAAACTAATGCTGACAATATAAAATAGTGAAAAAAGCTAAAAAAAAAAATCATAGGAAAATTCATCTTGTGAAAAAGTATATTATAAGGATATGAGTGTAATTCATTAAAAACTCCTGAAAAAAAAATAATAGGAAAAGTATATTACAAGGAAAATTCATCTTGTGAAAAAGTATATTACAAGGATAGATTATAAACAACTGCAAGGACAGTCCATAAGAGCTAGCTGACTTTCATGATCATTAATTATGTTTTATAGTCTTACATCATGATTTATAGCTGTTTAGTTAAGACATGGCTATCCTCAGTATGTTCACATTAATTTTTTATTTGATGCTTCTCTTTTACCTTCTTCTATAATTTGATACACACTGACATGAGCATTCCTTATGAAATTTTCTTATCTCCTGTGCCATGCTTCTATGTTGTTTCGGGAACATGGAAATCCATTCAATCATATACAGACCACAAATTTGGTGAAAAGAACACTGTTGTGTATCTTCCTATCCTACTGTGCACATATTTATTTTCAAATCAGGCAGTAACTTTGCTGGCTGTTTCAGGCAAATATGAGTGCAATTCATTAAAAACTCCTGGAATTTCATCAGTTGAAAGGAATGCCAATGCAGACAAATTACAGCTTTCTACCTGAACTTTCCATCATTGCTATATTATGAGGTAAATCCATTCATCTCAATTTTCTGCCAAATGCATTGGACTGAATGGAAAAACAACATTTATTGGTAATTAGAATACCTTTTTGAAATTTACTTTTAGAGGTTTTGATTGTACCTAATTCCAAGTTTGTCATTTGGGGATTCAACAATACCTCTGGTATTTTAGATTTTAGGATTTTTATTTTCAGGATTTCAGCATTCCAGATTATCACATTTGAGATTGTATCTTTTGGGATTGCAACCCAAACACATTTTGAAGACAGTAATGAGCTTGAATTGGTAGGGCTGGATATAGAAAGAGTGAAATTGAATATGAATTAAGGAGGGATTACTCGCAAACAGGCACAGAAAATTAGGATTGAGAAGTTACATGTTCAAAAAGACTATTGACAAACCAGAGTAAGACACAATATTAGTGAATAAAGAGAAGTAATTGTGTAGGTTAGATTTATATGCCATATGGAAAAGATAAATGTTTAGATATTAAAGAAACATATTAGATGAAAACAGGGTATTATCTGTTGGACAATAAAACCCAATAGAGTTAGGTTAAGAAAAAAGTGGTGCCATCTTTGATTCCTATGCATAACCAAAATATTAATAGAATATTGACTATTTCATTCTTATTAGTTGCCTAATACCTTATGAAAAATAAAGTATGATTTCCAAATTCTAATTGGTTTTTATCCTTCAACACCTTTGGAACAGAATATGTAAATGAAAAACATTGTCAAAATCATTTACAGAAAAAATACTTCAGTGTAGGGGGAAAGGATATATTTTCAATCAATAATGTTTCATCAATTGGCAATCCAACAAGTTTTAAAGTATAAATTTTGATTTCTCATTCCATTGACAAGAAAAAATTTCAGATGTATTAGATTTACATTTAAAAACTAAAATACATTTTCTAGAAGATAGCAGATAAGAACATATTCAAAATTATAAGGAACACATGGATTTCCTAAAAGATATACAAAATCAGCACTTATAAAGGAATGATGATAAATTTTACTAATGGTGCTATAATTTTTCATCAAAATTTATCAGTAAGAATGTGAAAAGGCAACCCACATTGTGGGAGAAGACGTTTGCAGCACATAAATCTGATTTATGGTTATGTAAAGAATACTTCGAAATAAATACTAAAAAGTTCAACCAAGATAAAAGAAAAAAGGGAAAAGACTAAAAGTGACCAATAAACATTAGAAAATATGCATATCTTTATTATTCATCATGGAAAAGCAGATTAAAACCTAAAATTGACACCCCTGCATACTCAATAGAATGCATAAGACAAGACAGACAAAAATGTCAAGTATTGGTAGGTATGTGGAGCAACACAAATTCTCATACTTTGTTTGTGAGAGAGTAAATTGGTGTAACACTGTGGCTGACTATTTGGCAAAATCTATTTACACTGAATATACTGCACACTCGACCCTGAAATTCCTTTCCTTACTATACTAACACATGGAAATGCATCCTTATGTTCACCATAGGTATGAAATTTTTACAAAACCAGTAAAATTTGCTAAATATTGTAAACAACACAAATATTTCTCAATATTGGAAAGGATAATTGTGCTGTAGCATATTCATTCAGTGAACGAATAAATTATACAGCACAGAAAATTAACACACTACATTTACATGCCACAGTATGGATGAGTTTCTAAAATAAAATGTTGAGCAAACTAAGGCAGTCACAAAACAGTATTACTGTTTTATTCTATGTATCTAAGTAAAAAATAAAGATCAAAACATATCTATGGTGGCAGGAGTTAGGTTAGTGTTTATCTTTGGTGGGGTATAGTCTAGGATGAGTACAGGGGATTAGGGTTGCTGACGATATTCCATTTCTTTATCTGGGCTCTGTTTGCATGATTGCATTCACAAGCACAAATTCATCAAACTGTATAGTTATATTTGTGCACTTTTCTGTACGGGTGTTTTATTTGACTGAAAACATTAACTGAAAAAAAAAATCCTTATTGGGCAGCGCCACAGAAATAAATCCCCAGCATTTCTGATACAAAGTCTTGTTTAAAGTGTTCTAAAATCCATTATTTACTTTTCCCAAATTTAACTGAATCAATGATAAATTTTACTTTCCATTTTATTTATAATAAAAGAGTTTGAGGACATTTCTGTCCAAGATAATCATATGAAAAAAAGGCACAGGGATGTAAAGTTAGGGACTATTTAGAGAGCAGTTAGTTGATTAGTACGATTAACTTGTGAATTTCAGAAAGAAGTAATGCAAGTGATGAAGTTGTAAAAATGGAAACATTGTTTGGATTTAAATGATGAAAATGGAAAGATAATTTAGATTCAGGTAATTGCAATCTTTGAATTCTATTCTAAAGAATTTGAGCAGTATTTTGTAGATAATGAGGCAGCAGAGACAGTTCTTGTAGAGGAAAATAATGAAATTTTACCTGATTTATGAAGATAAGTCAGATGGCATACTGAAGAACAGACGAAAAAGATTACAATCCAAAAACCTAGAGATTAGTAGGATAGATGTTGCAACAGATAAGGTAGATGATGAGAATCGGAACCAAAATGTTAACAAGAGGAAATTTTAGAAGAGAAAGGCAGATAATTTTCAAGATGCGGTGGTAAGATAATTGACTGAATTTAGTAAGTGGTTAGATACGGGAAATGAGAAATAAATGCATCAGGTAAAAATAACTTTAATATGTCTAACCTGTGAGATAAGCAAGATAGGAGTTTCATTAACATAAATAACAAAAAGAAAAGGAGCACCTGGGAAGGAAATGAATGAATTCATCTTAGAATATTGGAGCTTTGTGTAGCAGATTTAGTATAATGCCAGTACAAAATGGCAATGAATAGCTGGGGTTTAGAAGGCAGGTTAGGATGGAGATGTATATTTGAAGGTTTTGGCATAAAGGTCATCTTTGCAATCATAAGAATGATTTCCCAGAATCTTCCTGTCAGATTCAATATTTACTCTCACAATCCCTCATTGTGTTGATGTGTAATTTTATTTTACCTCACCGTATATGTATATTTCTGAATTCTCTATGCTGGGGTAACATTTCATATTTACTTATTTGTATATTCCCCACAGGACTCAGCATGGTGCTTGGTATAGAGTAATTATTTACTACTATTTTTTGAGTGTGGGATTTGAGCTTTTGGGTATCTGATAAACAGCCTCATATGCTTCTATATTCATTGAGGATTTTATAATTTGTAAATACTAAATCTGTAAAATGTATCCCTCAACTCCTCAAAATATATGTAACAGAAAAATACACAGTATATACTTTATTTTTATAATAGCAAATAAGTTTCAACATTGGTTTTGAGAAAACATTAATTTGATCCTGTATTCTAATAAAATTTGGCTCCATTAATACTAGGAATACATGAAACATTCATGCCTTCATTATTCCTCACATAGATTATTGTATTGGCCTCCAACTAGGTCTCCCTATCTTCAAGTCTGATTCTACATTTCCTTTTTTACCCTATTTCCAAAATCCTCTGTCCTTTTCAACTTGTACTCCTCTTTCAGGGTGATTTTTAATAATTTTCTGCAGACATTTCCTTTGTGGTTATTCCACATCAGTGAAGTTTCTGTGGAGTCCTATCAAAATGTACTGAACCAGATGTACAATAAAAATATGGCTTTAATACAGGGAAGGTGGCTGTGTTCCTGGAGCTCATTATTAAGAATTTTGTTTTATTATTTAGGAAATCCTCTTCCTGTGATCATCAGATAATATGCTAATCCATAAAAGTCATTTTTCCCGGAATAGAAATCTACCCTTTAAAATTTAACATTTAACATGACTTGTTTTTACCATTTTAATGGCAATCTTTCTGAAACGGGTGATACATGTTCTTGTCTATTAAATAATATGTGCTGCATATAATTTAACTTTCATTTAATGATTCAGGGCCATCATTATCAACATTAGTTGTCTCTAACTTCAAAACTGTCAGTAGCCAGCTCTTTATGTCACTGTAACTACTACCACTGGAGTCCACAAAAAACATCATATATCATCTGGCTTACTTTATTGCCTGCTAACTGGTCTCTCAACTCCTTATGCCTACTGCAGTCTGTTGACAGAGAAGCCAGAACAATCTTTTTAAAGTTTAAGTCAGATCATGTCACTTCTCAGCTCAAAACACACCAATAGTTCCCTACTGACTCTTACAATAGCCTACACAGCCTTAGATGACTTGATTCCCTGTTACTGCTCTCAGCTCATTTCCTACTATACTCTTTGAGCACATGAGTCATGTTCCCCTTGCACTAGCTGTATTATGTATTTCTTACAGCTTCTCCTGCCCTTAACAATACTTCAGTACATTTCCTAACCTTCGAGACACTCATAACCACAATAAAATGTTTGCTCAACATTTTATTTTAGAAACTCATCCATGCTGTGACATGTAATTGTAGTGTGTTCATTTTCTCTGCTGTATAATTTACTCATTCACTGAATGAATATGCTACAGAGTAATTATCCATTCCAATATTGGGAAATATACACATACTCAGAGAGACTTCTGATACATCTATTTTAATGTGCTACAAACTCTAATAGCAACCAAAAACATCTTGTCAAAACGATGTTTAAAATTATCATGCACAGGCTCTGAATGGCAGCCTGAAGGACTTTTCTTCAAGAAAATTGCATAATTTTTGAAGATGATTAAATGGCTTAAGTTTACTGCTTTCATGTATTTAAGTGTTATAAATATTTGATATTAGAGAAAAAGTCATCTCAATACAAGTGGGGTATTATTTTCTATGACATATAAGTGGCACTAATGAAAACCGTCAATGTTATGGGTAGGAAAGAAAAAAGCCTCGTCAGTTGGTGATTTAATTTTCTAGTTATATTGTTTCTATTTTTTACTTGAAAATAAATAAGTTTATTGAAACCGTGAAGAATGAATTTGAAATGGAATCCAAAAATTTAGCAGATTCCCAAAGATCTAAAAAAATAAAATTGAGAAAATAATCAGAGTTACAAAGGAAGCACAATGGGAAATGTTTATCTTTTCCAAAACTATCAGAATCAATCCTATTTAGAAAGATGAAAACTGAATTTTAAGACATATGAAACTATTTAATACATGACTAATTATGAAAAGAGGGTACTTTTCATAATGAAACCTTTACCTCATTCCCATATTACAGTGTCAATACAATATTAAATTCGTTATCTTTTCTTCATTGAAACTCTAATGAAATGTTAACAATGCCAAGAGTACCATGGTATTATAATTTGCTGCATGGTTTAGTGTAAGCAACACTATGTTATTACTACTTAGTAATAATTACTACTAGTAGTAATTATTACTACTAAGTAATAATAGTGATCCATAATATTTACATAGCTCTAACTTTCAGGAGAGTATCCCTAAGTGTGATACATGTTTTTAGAAATTCCTTTAACAGCTATAGAAATAAAGACAGATGATAACTCAACATATCATTGATTGAACAGAGTCTGACAACACTGTGTCCTTGCTCGAGTAGTGAATTAATTAGCTTCATTTACTGCAACTCATTACAGTTTCTCCTGTAGATTGCTCTATAATATGAAAACCCAGATGACAGCTAGTGAAATGAACCAAACAAGCATTGTGTCATACTGGATTCTAAGATAAAGATAAGTCTTAGAGTGCAAGACTATTTTGATATTGAATGACCCAGTAACAAAATATATTCCATGACTAAAAATCAGGTCTCTGCAACAGCCATTTGATATCAGGCCACTGAGCTATTAAATAGGAACCTTATTAACATATTACTCACTCTTGTGGATAATTTATAGTAAGATGAAATGAAATTCATCTTCATCTCATCTGAGGAATTCTCGTAACTGAAAGACTAAGAAAATCTGATTTTGTTAGGGTATACCTACTAGGGTAGGACTTCTCATTGGAGATAGGCTCTAATATTTAGAAATCATGGACTGAGAGACCTCAAAAAATATAAAAATTGAGTGCTATGTCTAGCAGTTATAATCATACTAAAGCATTAGAATTAAGAAATGAATAGAACCAAAATTTTTCTGTATAGAATATTATGGAGTTAGCAGAATAGAAACTACTATACACTCCAATTGCTCCTCCTCACTCTTCCTGTCAATCAGTGTGAGATTGACATAATGGGAATCCTATATAATCCTCATCAAAATGGTCCTGAGTTCATATAGTGGCCAGAATCCTGTTTCTTTTCTGGGTAGACCTTTTAGAATATAACTTTACAGAATAAAGAGAAATGCTGTGAGCACCTGATGAGTGACATTAGGACACTTCATTAAATATCTATGCTCAGTGCTACTTATGTGATAATTTCTTCTATTTTAAATATTAAAAGCAAATAAACAGACTATGATCATTATCAACCTCATCATTATAAATATTTATGCCTGGCTCTTTTTCACATGAGTGACAACTTAATGTGTTAATTTCATGACTCCTTTTAAAAACTCTATGAAATAAACACTATTGTTATGCTCACATATAGGATTCTTTATCCTATATGTGAGGCGTTGATTCATATATGTGGGCAATTAGAAATGACTCCTGAACAACTATTTATTGAATCCCAAAGCATGTAGCTAACTCATTTTATAGTTTATATAAATAGTAGGCCAAAATTTATAACAGGAGTTTTTAAGCTAGTGATTTGTTACAATATCTTTATGGGCTTGAGCAAAAGAAGAAATTGAAGATTTGACTATTATTTTAGATGGAGATAAACAGTTATATATTTTAAAATATACTTGTTAGTCATAAATTAATCTACTCTTAGAGATACTATTATTTTAGTCATTTATTGAATCAACAAATATTTGCATAAAATTTTATTCCACTACTGTGCTCGACTCTGGGAGGTTTCAGTGTGCAGTGAAGCCATCATTAGGAACAAGAGGATTCCTTTTCTCATAGAGGTTTCCTTTAAGATTGTGCTCTTGGTAACTAACTGATTCTACCTCTACACCAATTCCAGATGACACCGATCTTATGTATTTTCTGTCTTACATGTGAGGATGGTGAAGGCAAAAAAAAACAACAAAAAAAACCTCCCATTATCCTTCTAACATTTGGGAGAATATCCATAAACATAAGTGATGTACGTATTTAGAAATACACACATATGTGAGCCATTAGGATGGTGGCACACAAAACAGGTTTTTATTCAAAATTTGACAGAATGAAGGAATTTTTACTATATATATGTATATTTATATATGTATGTGTGTGTATATATATATATAGAGAGAGTAACAGAATACTTTGATTATATGGAAAAATCTATTTCCGTGCAATAATTTGATGCCTTACTTCAGTTGGATTTATCTTAGGATATGAGCCGTGAACTCTATAAGATTACTATCTACAGATTTAAATTGCAGATTTATAGTTATTTTCATACTAAAATTTTTTACTTCTGCAATATTTCATGTACTTAATATGATGTAATATAGTATATATTTCAAAGAAATAACTTATGCTTAAGAGTTGTTAAAAATCCGAGGTGGTCAGTATCAATTAAATGAACCATATATTAAAGAGCATAACCTGCAGTGTAAGAGTGAGGATTTTATAATAAGATAATCTTTGGCTTAAATCTGGTGCCATCATTGAGAACTGTGTGAATTAGACTAGTTTCTTAGATAGTAGTTACATCACAGATGTAAGGAAGTGCTAATAAGAGTGCCATATATTCACTGATCTCTAAAAATTTTTACTTCATACACACATACACAAACTTAGGGGTTATTAAAGCTTGAATAACAGTGAAATGTTTAAGCAAAAAGAATTCTGCATAAAATTACTTGTCTTTGAGGTGAGGAAGGCGTAATTTTTCCACATGATTCTATTCTTTCAACAGAAATATATTGAAAAATCAAGTGGTGTGAGAAATTGCATATGGGGATAGCATTGATGATAATAATATTCTGGCATGTTTTTAAGATTACCGTGAAGTGATTTATTAGAGATTTAAGAGAAATTTGAAGAAATGATTTTAATGTAGCATTACTATAGCTCTTTATAGAGTTGTACTTCTCTATCATTTTGATTTAAAGCATCTATTTCCTGATACACGTAAATAAAGACTTGGTAAAGTGCTTATTTGTGGCTTTTAAAACCTGATAGAAATTTACTATATTAAGTAACAGCCCATAGTTCTTTTCAAATAATATACAATTTTTGCTTTATATGGTCCACATTTGTGTATGAGTTTTGTTTTTCAGTGATAAATATTAAATATGCAAATGTTTTCTCTGAATATTTCTAAAAAATATCATGTAGGTTTAATTATTGAAATCATAATGTAATAGTGATTCAAGGTGATAATTCCCAGGGATTTTATTTCATAACAGTACATATCAGAGATATGATATGCCATGTGCACCAATATTACCACTATAAATGGGAAAGTTGGATCACAAAACTCTTGATGTGTGTGTTTGTGTTTGTGTGTGTGTGTGTGTGTTAGAGAGAGAGAGAGAGAAATAGAGAGAGAATGAGAAAACAAGGAACCTTGTGATCCATTGTTGTGCTCTAAGATTCTGCATAGTGTTTAAAATATGGGGATTTTTTTTGGTCATTTCAAAATTAAAATAAAAAACATACATGCATATATATGTAGTACACATTACAAGATATTCCCCACTCTTCGTGATGTGTAATAATACTCTACTTTTTCAGTGATTAAACTTTAAGCAAATAAACTTATCTATTAAAAGGAATTGTCATTGCAATTGTACCAAACAACATCAAATACGCACATAGCATTATCTAAGTGCCACTAATTGGTTATTAAAAACATAATTACTGCCTACTCTGTACTAGGCATTCTCATAAGTACTGAAGATAACTGCTTTCAATGAAAATGTGTGGTTCATAGCCTCGTAAAACTTTAAAACTTTGTAGAAGGGACAGGTATTTACAATAGTCACAAAAAATGACTGTCCTATAGTTACATAATATGGAAACACTTTGAAAGAAATGACATATTACAATTAGGTATAATTAACATCTAGGGAAAGAAGTAGTGGTCAGAAGAGGTCTCCTGGAGGTAGTAATACCGCAGATAGGATATTTTTTTACAGGCAAAAGAAACAGACTACTTAAGTCTCTAAACTTGGGCAGGACTTACTTCTTTAGAGTAACTGAGATCAATATAGCTGCTTTAGAATGATCACAGGAATGTTAAGATTACAGAGGTAAACAGAGGCAGAAAATAAGGTACTTTGTTTAAGAAATCATAAAAATTTTGTGCTTTAACCAAGATGCCATGGGAATGTGTTAAAAAGGGTTCTGAGTAGGGGATTAATATGTTTTGATAGACATATTAAAAAGATCAATACAAATGCTGGGGAAAGAGTAAATTATAGTTTTTAATACTTTCTGATGAGTCAACAAGTCCAAAAAGTGAAAAAAAAGCAAACATTTTTCAATGACCACTGCAGCCGATCAAGGCATGCTGCATTTCTATCTTTATCCTACCCAAAGACTCCCTTAAAGTGAAATAATTAAAAGATCACCAAATGAGAAATTCACATTATTCAAAAGGATGGGGAAAGTAGAATAATCAAACAAGACATTTCAACAAAATTCTGGATGCTGAAAACAAATAAGTTGCAAATAATGAAATAAACAGCAATACCTGGGGCTTAGAGTACTAACGGAAGGAGAGATAGCAAGGAAGAGTATTGATTTGTCATAGGAGAACCCTAGGGAAAGTAGAGACTTGAGAATTCCACATGCAATAAAGTTTAAGAATGACACATGGCATAAAATAGATACTTTCATTATATGTCTCTATTTGAACCATAAAATTCCATCGTCTTCTCCTTGTAACATCTCTTCAAGGCACAGAAACTAGGTGCTCAAGCAAATACTTATAAGGTTCTTCTCTGAAGAAACTGAATGCCTAGTATAAATTTTTGCTTTCATTCCATTCATCCTGTGACAAAGGTCACCATAAACAAAATGGGCAAGTACATACAATTCCAAATCAGCTTTTTATTGTTTCACTTTTAAATATGAAAGAATATTACAGGATCAGTAAATCAGTCAAAGATTGAGATTTTGAAAAAGACTCTAGAGCAGGGTTTCTGAATAATGACATTATTGACATTTTAGACCGCATATACAGCAGAAGCCAGTTGTACCTCTATCCTATTTATCATACTTCAAATGTATTAATATAATGCCAGTATCCCCTAAGCACTGCTATAGAGGAAAGATATTGAAGAAAAGAAGAGAACTTTAAGATAACTGTACTTCACTTAAATATTGCATTCACAACGGAAGAAAAAATATTAAATACAGGAAACAAGAGATAATGAAAAGCTCCTAAAATGAAATATATCTCCAAAATTAAATAAAATATAATTGATAGCTTAGAAAAGTCAAGATATATATCAAAGAAATAGAACAAAGTGAGAAGAAAAAAAAAAAAACAATTCATGAGCTCCAATGTACTGCCAGTAAGAGCTCAATGAAGAGAGCAAAAAAAATAAAAGCTAAAAAAAGAAACTTCTCCTAGAAAGACAATTGTCTAAGCTGTATAGCCCTGGCAAGTGCCCAAAAGAATAAAGGACAAAAATTCTGACAGATAGAGTGGATTCTTTTTTGTTTTTTAATTGCACTTCATTTAATTGCATTTTACAGACATCACTGTTTCTATAAATTGAATGTTTGTGGCAACCCTGCATTGAGAAAGTCTTATTGTCACCGTTTTTTCATGTGCTCACTTTGTGTCTCTATATCACATTTTGGTAATTCTTATGATATTTAAAACTTTTTCGTTATTATTGTATTTTTTATTTGCAATCAGTCATCTTGGATCAATTATTACAAGCCACGAAATAGTTTGAGATCAAACAATCTATAACTTCACAGGTTTATGAGAAAATGATCTCAGAAGAAAGAATAAAATTAAAAGAATATAAGCAAGAAATTCTACACCTGTAGGTAAATCAAAGAAACAGAAGGAAATCAAATACAAATGTTAAACTTACTAAAATATTGTTATTTTATCTTATTAAACTAAACTACACAAAAGCATGTAAGCTAGGAAGGGTGATCCAGTCAAAGTATTCTAAAACGTTTGTATTGTTAAGGACAGATATAATTTTATAATTTAAGTTCAGACTTTTAAACTTATTGACTTAGGTATACATGACAATGTTTCATGCACAACCAACAAAAGCATAGAAATTGAGTGTGAGTGCCTACTTTCTAAAATCGTGATGAAACATTTTGAATGGAAAATTTGGAATAAGAGAAAAATGTCAAACCAAAATAAAACAAGAAAAGATAAACAGCATACCAAAAAGGACAAACAGAAAATACAAAACAGGTAGAAATAAAGTTAAATATATCAGAAATGATGATAAATGAAAACAATTGTTTTTACCAGTTACAATATAAACATTGGCTGTTCATCCTGTTTCCAAGCCATAGTTAGTATTTAAGAATACAGAGAAGAAGAGAGTGAAATAAGACAATAAACATATGCCAATTTCCAATCAAATACTGGCCCTCAGAAAATGGATTTATTTTTATTTATGTCAAATAAAAGAGATTAATGTCTGATAAAATAGAATAAATATATTAGCAAAAATAATCTATTGATGAGAATGTGAAAAATCCATCACCATATACTAAGACATTAACATGTTTATGTCCTACATTTTTATGTTGAAGCAGATAAAATTAAAATTGTAGAATATAAAATATCTGAACAAGAGTGTGCAACATGTGTAGAGAAAACTTGTTAAAGTATACAGTCCACCTCCCTTATCTGTGGGTTTTGCATTTGTGGATGCAATAATCATAAATCAAAAAGAGTTGGGGGAAAAATAAAAACAATAAAAATACAAATAAAAATACAGTATAGCAGCTATATAAATAGTGTTTATGTTGTATTAGGTATTGTAAGTTATCTGGAAATGATAAAGTATATGAGAGTATGTGCAAAGGAATTATTAATATATAAGGGACTTGAGCATCCTTAGATTTTGGTATCCCTGGAGGTCCTATAACCAACCCCTCATGTATCCTAAGGGACAACTGTACAATTAATATGTATTACAATGGATCATGTACTGGACAATAAATTAAGTTTAATACTGAAAGTATGATTGTGAGGCTGATCATTGCTTGAACCGTAATTCAACTAAAGTTAGATGTCAGTATCAAAATACAAAGAAGTTACCCCTAGGTATGGGAATGATTAAATGAACTTCTAAATATCTTCAAATGAAACTGTCACATGACATAAAAATGGAAGTCAATTAAAATACATATTAAAATAAGGCAAGGAGATGTATTGAAGAAAAATTATGGATATAATATTTACATTATAAAAGAATAAAAGGTTGAAAATAATGGGCAAGTATTCAAGTTCAAGTTTGAAAAAGTACACCAAATAAATCCAAAGAAAGTAGGAAATTCTTAACATGAGAGAGTAAATTAATGAATTAGAGAATAAAAATGCAATAGAGAAGGTAAATAAAACAAAATGGTGGCAATAAAGAAAAGCATTGAAAAGAGTAATGAAAGAGACAGGTTTTTATTCAGGATTACAAATATATATACAGTTTATAAAATTTAATATTATTGAATGTTTTAATGATTTATACATTTTAGCTAACATTTTAATTTCCTAAAACTTTTCAAATTTCTGACTTGAAGTGGTCCATAGTAACTTTTAATCTTGATCTTGAATTTCTCATTTCTACTATCCAACAAAACAAGAGTTTTGAGCAATGAGAGTAATTTCTATTAATTTCTAAAATAAAATGAAATTGAAATTACAAATAGAGGTTAGTGGTCTCAATTGACTAAAAACATAAGCTAACTTTTATATATTAATGTTATCATATAACCTTCAGGCTATATGAGAGTATGGTCACATGCCTTTATACATATAAAATATAAATATATTCCTATACAATATGTGCATACAAAATACACAAAATGGAAAAGAATACAGTGATATTACAGTGATATTTCATATGATATAATAAGAGCAGAGAGTCAAAACATTAATTAAACCTTGGCATACTTAACAGTCACAGTGTTATATCTGATGCTTACAATGATCATATTCTTGAAGAAATTCAGTACTTATTTCAGTTGAACGTTCAGTTTGTTGAATTTCATTTTTGTTCTCAATTTTTTTGATAGATGTATTCAATGGATAAATGTAACAGTATGTTCTGGTAATTGGAAGAAAGTCTACACAATGATTTAAATATTTTTAAAATGTCAATGTACTAAAGTTAAACAGAAATATTACATATTTTTTGATAAATTTATTGAAGCATAATTTACATTCCATGCCATTACTCCATTTTAAGTGAACAATTAAATGATTTTTAGTAAATTTACCAAGTTATACAGCTATTCACATAAATCAGTTTTAGAAGATTTCCTTCCCCCTATTAAGTCTCCTAATTCCCTTCCCCAACTATATTTCAAGCATGCCCCTCCCCATCACAATGCTCTCCACATCCCTCAGATGTGGGTCTACTTCCCCCAACCCCTGAAACCCTGGTGGATACCACCACCATTTGAACACCATAGAGTTAATCAGTCAGTATCAATTTGATGGGGAATACATGTGGAGCCCATTCTTCCGGTCTTGTGTCACCTCACTTCGAATAATGGGCTCAAGCTGAATCCAGGATAATATAACCGGTGCTAGCTCACTGTCATTCCTTAAAATTGAGTAGTATTCCATTGTAAACAAATACCAAATTTTAATAATCCACTCACGAATTGAGGAGCACTTGGGTTGTTTCCATGACCTAGCAATGGTGAATTGTGCTGCCATAAACATTTGGGTGCAGATGTCTTTATTATAGAATGTCTTATGTTCTTTTAGGTAGATGCCTGATAATGCTATTGCTGGATCAAATGATATCCAGAATATTATATTTTTGGTGGACTATGAACATGTTAGTATCTGGATCAATAACATTTATTGAGCAGATACTTTGCAGCTTAACAAATATTTACTTAACACTTTCCCATCCACTGTAAAAGAAAATTATATAAAGATTATTTAGCAACCATGAAGTCATGTTATTTTATTGATTTGAAAGTTTTTTAGAAAGTTACTGTGCACATGAGTATATTTTTTAGTTGTACACTTTAACTGGAAAACAAGCTAATAGAAGAGAATCAGTTAGAACAGAGAAAGGGCAGGTGGAGTGGGAGAAAAGGCATGTAGAAACTGAAGTCCAAATCTGCTTTATTGGAGTTTCTACTATAACAAAATAGAAATGGCTCTAGATATCTGAAATTGAATCTTAAAATTTTTATTCTTTTTAGTGAGATGCTCTATATTCCAATTAAATCAATAGTATAATCGTTTTGTGGAAAACACCTCCCTAACTGTAAGTATTCCATTGTGTATCAGTTCAGAGTGCATATGTCTCTCCTGGTATCTTCCTACTTGTTTTAAAACAAGTGGTTGCCCATGTAAGTCTATTTTCATTTTTATTTTTTTTATTTCAGGATATTATGGGGGTACAGATATTTAGTTTATGTATGTTGCCTTTGCCCCACGAGAGTCAGAGCTTCAAGCGTGTCCATCCCCCAGATGGTGCACACCACACCCATTAGGTGTGAACATACCCATCCCCTTCCACAACTGTGTGACACCTGATGAACATTACAACTATATGTGCACTTAAGTGTTGATCAATTAATACCAATTTGATGGTGAGTACATGTGGTGCTTGTTTTTCCATTCTTGTGATACTTCACTTAGTAGAATGGGCACCAGCTCTATTCAGGATAATACAAGAGGTGCTAGATCACCTGTGTTTCTGTGGCTGAGTAGAACTCTATGATATACATATACCACATTTTGTTAATCCACTCATGTATTGATGGACACTTGGGTTGTTTCCACATCTCTGCAATTGTGAATTGTGCTGCTATAAACATTCGAGGGCAGATGTCTTTTTTATAGAATTTCTTCCCCAACACCTCCTTTGGGTAGCTGCCCAGAAATGGGATTGCTGGATCAAATGGTAGTTCTACTTGTATCTCTATATGACTTTCCACAGAGGTTGTACTAGTTTGCAGTCCCACCAGCAGTGTATGAGTGTTCCCATCTCTCTGCATCCACACTGACATTTATTGTTTTGGGACTTTTTGATATAGGCCATTCTCACTAAAGATAAATGATATGTCATTGTGGTTTTGAAGTGCATTTCCCTGATGATTGAGATATGGAGCATTTTTTTTTTCATATGTTTCTTGGCCATTAGTCTATCTTCTTTTCAAAACTTTCTGTTCATGTCCTTTGCCCACTTTTTGATAGGGTTGATTTTTTCTTGCTGATTTTCCTGAATTCTATATAGATTCTAGTTATCATCCCTCTATCAGATATGTAACATGTAAATATTTTCACCCATTCTGTAGGTTGAAATGATAACTATAATTTTGAATTTAAATACAGTTGGCTTTCTGTTACCTGCAGATACTGTATCAGTTCAACCAAAATAAATTTAAAATATTCAAAAAATTTTTAAAAATACAATAATAAAAAGAATACAAACAAAACTTGATACAACCACCTCCATAGCATTTACATTGCGTTGTATATTATACCTAATATAAGAATGATTTCAAATATAGGAGAGGATGTGCTTAGGTTATATGCAAATACTGTGCCATTTTATACAAGGAACATTAGCATATGCAGATATCTATAGGGACCTGTAACCAGTCCCCTGTGGATATGGAGGGACAGCTATACATACTTTTAGATGCTGAAACTGAGAAATCACAAATTAGTTCTGTCCCCTGAGCCACTATGGGAAAAATGAGTTATGGATGTCATCACATCTTATTTGATACATAGAATTATAAATTGGATGTTGATGTTATTTTTATTTGGGGGAATAAAAGAATAAATATTTATTGTTATTGTAAAATATAATTTTATTTCAAAGTACATGTGACCCAAGTGAGAAAAGCAAGCAAGGTTGTGTTATACATCAAGAAAAATAAAATGCATGATAAAAGAAAGATAATATTTCAAAGAAGTTAATTCTGAGATGCAATCATCATCCATTTATTTATTTGAAAATTTATCTTGGTTGTCTATTTAATTTAAGCCAGTAGACAATGTCTAGGGAAGGTATATTGTGGTCAGAAGGTGAATTGATGAGCATAAAATCAGAATTAAAGGACTTAAGTGGATAAAGTAAAACCACTTTCTAGGGTTTTACTCTTCATCTTAAATTTCTTGAGTAGCCTTTGTCAATATAAACTTCTGTGAATTCTTTTTATTTATTTTTTGTTCCATTTCTCTTTCTCTTCTTTTTAAGTTTTCAGCTGTGATACTACTTTAATGGTATCAGTTGTCTTTGTTTACCCAAAAAGCTAGTCTTTATTGTGAAGTAGCACATATATAAGGTAATGTATCATGTAGTAATTTGAAAGTATGACTTCCGAGGGATAGTCACGGAAGAAACCCTGTTATTGCCATCCATATTAATGTTCCAACTACATTATTTTTTGAGCAATGTTATATGTGTGTATATACAAACATGCACACACATATAAATTCAAACGATTTGCAATTTATAACATTCAATAGTACCTA
Organism: Lepilemur septentrionalis; assembly: GCA_963573855.1. Taxonomy (NCBI): domain Eukaryota; kingdom Metazoa; phylum Chordata; class Mammalia; order Primates; family Lepilemuridae; genus Lepilemur; species Lepilemur septentrionalis. The sequence goes on along the minus strand of CAUYMX010019661.1, from coordinate 40,584 downwards.
CCGATACACAAGCTCAATTATGATGAGACAAGTATGGAAATATACCATATGAACCCTAGTAAGTTTACAATTAGGATTATAAAACAGTAAACATAAAAAAGGGACCATCCTTGTGAAAGCTTTTCTATGGGTCTCATGCTTTGCTTTTATACTTCTCTGGTATGTTTTCATCATAATCTCAACAACTCTCAATCCTTTTGAAAATAATATCATTTGCAGAATCTGATGAAGGTTTTAGATATGTGTTTGGGTTTTTCTCAGTCAACTCTACATAGTTTTTCTCTTTTAAAATATTTTATACCTCCCCATCCTCTCTACCCTCAACCCCCTCCACCTGACTGGTACCCAGTGAGTATTACTACCATGTAAGCACCTTAGTGTTGATCAATTAGTACCAGTTTGATGGCGAGCACAGGTGGTTTGTGCTTTTCCATCCTTGTGATACCTCACTTCAAAGGAAGGGCTCAATCTCTATCCAGGATAATATAAGAGGTGCTAGATCACCATTGTTTTTTGTAGTTGAGTAGTATACCATGGTATACATACACCACATTTTATTAATCCACTCATGCACTGATGGGCATTTGGATTGTTTCCACATCTTTGCAATTGTAAATTGTACTGTTATAAACATTTGAGTGCAGATGTCTTTATTTGAGAATGTCTTTTTTTCTTCTGAGTAGATGCCTAGTAGTGGGATCGCTGGATAAAATGGTATTTCTAGTTTTAGCTCTTTGAGGTATCTCCAAATTACTTTCCGCAGGGGTTGTACTAATTTGCAGTCACACCAGCAGTGTAAGAGAGTTCCAATCTCTCCACATCCACACCAGAATTTGTTATTTTGGGACTTTTTGATAAAGGCCATTCTCACTGGAGTTGGGTGATACTTAATTATAGTTTTGATTTGCATTTCCCTAATGATTAGAGCTAATGGAAACAGGGTACACTGTATGGGGGAAGGACACTCTTGTAGCCCTGGCTTCAGTGAAGCAGACGCATTTCATGTAACCAAGATGTTTATACCCCCATAATATCCAGAATTAAAAAATAAAAAAATAAAAAATAAAATAAGTAAAATATTGTACAGTTAAAAAAAGTAAAATGATGGAACATCGTGGAATACTAAGATATAGTGATTTGCAGGTTATAAAGTCCCTTTCTGTACATCAACTCTCTTAATCATCATAAAACACACATGATATAAGTAGGGTATATAAAATTACAAAGCTAATGATTAAATTGAACTGTGCATCTTTTATTTTTTGAGCTGCAAGATGTGATTACATTTATATTTAAATATTAATTAGTATTGTTTGGGATCTAAATGCTCTTCCATCTATTACAGTTGTGTTTGGCATATTTTATACTTCAATGTTTAAGTTTTTAGCATCGTCAACTTTAATTTCCATAATTTTTCAAACTTTATAGATCAATAGTTGGTTAACATTAAAAACTACTCTTTCTTTTCTTGATATCCTTGTCTTCTTTTTCTTTTGTTTTTGTTTTTAAATTAATTTATTTGAAAAATAAAATTGTATTTATTAATATTTATCGTGTACAACATGTTGTTTTGATGCAAGTACCCATTGTACATTGGCTAAATTGAGCTAATTAACTTACATGTTACTTCACATACTTATCATTGGGAGGGGTTGAGAACACTTAAAATCTACTGTTTTAGCAATTTTCAAGAATAAAATACATTTTTATTATAATCACCATATTTTACAACACATCTTTTGAACTTATTTTTACTATTTGGCTCAAATTTTGTATCCTTTGACTAGCTTCTCCTCAAGGTTCCTTCCCTCAATTTAAAATACATAAATAAATTAGGGAAAAATGTTTTAAAAAAATAACAATGGTCCACATACAAACATTGTTTCACATAAATAAGAAAATAAATATTGCCTTTAAGGTATTATTTTTGAAGACATTGGCCTGTGAGTTTTAGCTAGCTCTTAGATGAAATAGTTCAAATTTATCATCATCATTATGGAGGTACAAGCAATTTTTAAACATGTTTTAAATTTTAAATGTCTTTTATATCACTTTAAATGTCCATTTAAATTCAAACATTGAAAACATTTGGTTTTCCTAAGGAAATCACAGGTTTCCCGCCAATGTTATGAAGTAACTCCGAATGTAGTATTTATTTTCAGAATTAGGCCACCTTTTAAAGGATATTTTAAAATACCCGGCACCCCACATATTTATTTATGAATGGAGATACACTGTTTTGAAAGGTAACACGTGTTTGGTTAAAAGGACAGGCCATGAGCTAGGACAATTAATAACATATAAGTACTATTTTTTAAAATAAGGAATTTATGCTATCCTTACAGGAAGAGTGTGGAGAAAAAGAAAACATCACAATGATTCTGTGAATTCATCATTCTGTGAGTAGAAATGTGGAATATATTTTACATATAAGCATGCCCTTAAAAACTAGCCAAAGTGTTATTTCCCATTTTGCTTCTGGCGCTATAATACTAAGGGGCAAATGTGTAACCAAATTAAAATGTCTCTGAGCACTTCATGGTCTGCAGGTTGGGTACTGATGGCCTTTTCCAATTTGTGTTCTCCCTAAAAATATGTTTAGACTATACTTATACTTTGTTATCTTATTGTATATATTTCCTATACACTACCTCAAATCCTTTGTGAAACAAGACATGCTATTAATTAATTGCTTAATTCTGTACAGCTACACTGTGCCAGGCCCTCTGCCAAATGCTGGAAATACAAAGATAAACATGACATAATCCCTTTTTCAAGGAGTTGAAAATCCAGCCAATGTAGCTTCCATTTTCATGACACATTGGAATATAGCAAGCTCTTCCACATTATCAAATTTGATATACACACATGGGAAATTTAAAAAGTGCATTAGAAGTATGTTTACTCTTCCTGGGTACTGAACTGCAACAATTATTTTTTTCAATAATGGATCCACTGGGAAGATCTAGCTAATGTGTGAAAACTCAAATCTGAATAGACATATTATTCTGGGACAATAAATATAATTTTGGTGAAGCTGCCTTTGATTCTATACTACATCACTTTTTTTTAATTTTTATGAAACAGCATGCATCATAATCAAAATGTGAGAATCTAATATTTATATGCATAATGCCAATTGGCCACTAGTTCTGGAAAGCTTTGAAAAGTCGGTGGCAAGACCTCGTAAGGAATAGAATACTAAGAATCTAGAGCCAAGAATCAGAGTGAAACTTACTACCATAATAAGAAAAGCCTTGATATATTCATTGTTAAGTCTTTAAATGCATAAATATTATAAATATGTAAAGAAAATGACTTAATGACTATTTACCAAATAATTGTGATATAGATGTGTGTATATAAATAATCAAATTATTATTTACATTTTCTTTTATTATACAAAATGGAAGATATGAATATTTATATATCCCAGTGCTCTTTGTGGTTTATTTGGTTGTAATTTGAAAATTGATTTTAAAACAAAGTTGTTTACCCTTCCATTGCTTTTATTTCCTTCCTCTTCACCACACTGGTGAAAGAGGGAGTCCTTTTCTAGGCTTCTGAGATGGCCAAACAAATGACCCTTAACACTGGAGAGAGAAAATTGACAGCAGTTTATTAATCAAATACACTCACATTCTGGAGGAGGAAGATGCCACATGCTCTATAGAGAAACACCAGGGCTGCAAGAAAGAATAGAATGAACAAGCTGCAGCTGTGGGAGGTAGGATTTACAGTAGTTACAAGGGGATGTGGTGAACCCTAGTTTTCCCGTGAGAATGAGATTGGCTTGTTTGAATAATTTCACACACTGGCAAGGAAAGGAAACATATAAGGGTGAGGATGAGATGAAATGCAGCTGGTCTGCCTGATAGTGCACCTAAAGGGACAATAAGCCGTTACTGCTGGTTGAGGGGCATTTCTAGCAAAAGCCAGAGAACTTGATGTTAGACCTTTGGGATTCTGTGAATTCCATAATGTCAAGGCAGCAAAACAATCTTTCACAATACATCCATAGACCAGTTATATTTTTTAAATTCTTCTATTATAAAAAACTATTCAAGATTGACCTCAAATAGTTAAAGTAGCTTCTGAGGAGGAATAGCCCCTGTATTTCCACAGAAACCGTGGACTAATAAATGGTTGTAGAAATGGAAAATAGTGTAGAAATACAGAACGGTGGTTTGGATCCCAATATAAATGTGTTCCTGATACATTAATAATCAGTAATATATCAATTATGATATTGAATACGGGCTTCTGCTAATCTTATAATCTACATAAAAATAAATACAAACGACAACTATTCATTAAACATCCTAGTGTTAATCTTAGAATAAAAATAAAAATTGAAAATATATTGCCAGGAAAAGGAAGGAAATACAATAATTTTTTTTATTTTTTAAGTGTGCTAACATATCTAATAATCTCTGATTTTTAAATTTAAGGTAAATTAGAACGTAAAAATTGCATATGCTTACTAAACATTCCTTTGCAGTAAAGTTTAATAGGTATCTATATAATCTAAATCAAATATATGGTATAATAATTACAACATGTAATTTAAGATTTATGAATATACTTATGATTAAAATTCATTTATTATTGCACAGTCATATAATTTGTATGAATGTTAATTAGAATCACTTTCATATTTTATATTTTCCTTTTAATTTAAATATTCTTTATATAAATTTGTAAAACATTTTATATTAAATGAATTAAATCTGATTTAATAACATATACTCTATAGGATTTTTAGAAAAGTTTTAAAATTAGCTTTCCCCCTACAAAGATTCAGATTTCAAAGCAACGGATCACACTTTGTTTTCCTCGATTAAATTATGCTTGTACAATAAACCTAGAATACCTATAATAGCACAAATTATGAATAGGTATAAAATGACCTATATATTTTTTTCTGGCTTTGCATTATTTTTAGTTTTGTTTCTATTAACAAGTATAATTTTAAATTTCATGTTGACTAAATAGAATTTCTTAAATCAATACATATTCAATCAACAAATACATTTTACTTAATGGCTTGTAAGCTTAATTTATAACTTTTAAACATTTAGATCCATTGTTCATAGGCCTCTGTTTGCAATTTTGCCTGGACCTGCAAATGTTAAACTCAAGCCTGGGTAGACAGCAATCAGAGCTTATCACTAAGAAAATAAACAGCATGTTTCTCAAACCATTTATTTATTCTTTCTTTCTAAACTAGCTCTGAAGATTGAATTTATTTTTTAAATTTTAATATAAAAGGAATATCTACATATTTAAGGAAATATAAAAAGAAATAGTACTTAAAAGTAGAAGAAAATTCACTACCCAAAGACAACAACTATAAATATTTTGCTCTATTTTCTTCTTAGATTTTCCTATATGTATTTTAACGTTGGAGAAACCTCTTACATATATAATATGAATATACAATTCAGATTCTACTTTAAAATTGTGCATAATCAGCATTTTCATGTTAAAACATAATCTTCACAAATATCACTAATACGTTAGCTTTATAATGTTTGATATACCATTCTGTACATACCATAATTTAATGAGTCACAATACAGAAGTACCTAAAACCAAATAGTAAAGAAATACTATTAAAAATATGAATCAGGACTACACCCATATCCTTCAACTCTATTAGTAGTATACACATCATTCACTGGCTAGTCAGGGTCCACGTATGTTTTTTGGGTTTTTTTTTTGCCTTTTTTTTTTAAATTTCAAAATATTTAGGGGGTGCAAAAGTTTAAGTTACGTATATTGCCTTTGCACTGCCCAAATCAGAGCTACAAGTGTGCCCATCCCCCACACAGTACGCACCACACCTATGAGGTGTGAATATACCCATCCCATCCTCCACCCTCCTACCTGCCAGACACCCAATAAATGTTACTTCCTTATGTGAGTTTAAGTGTTGATAATTAGTATCAATTTAATGGTGAGTACATGTGGTGCTTGTTTTTCCATTCTTGTGATACTTCGCTTAGAAGAATGGGCTCCAGCTCCATCCAGGATAATACAAGGGGTGTTAGGTGATCCTCCTGCTTTGGTGTCCCAAAGTGTTGGGATTCTGGGCATAAGGCAGGGCACTTGACCTGTATTTTTCCTAATATATTTTTTATATTTAATTTTAAAATCAAAGTGACAGTATTTGAGATTTTTAGTAGCCACATTCCTCAATAACATTTATTTTTATTCGGGTTGTATGCTAATAAACAAACAATTCAAGGAAGTAAAAACCATAAATGTTACAAATAACCAATTAAACTAAATTCAGCTAGATTCAAATAACGTGAGGTCAGTTATAATGATATGCAAAAATCAATGCCTATGTACAATAACCCCAAAGTCATTTTAGAAAGTTGCTATAAAATAAGATTGTGCTAAATTTGTTTTCTTTAATTAAAACCTATTATACCAAAAACTTTGTTTTAAAAATCTGTAAGTTATTAATACTATATAAGTTTTAGAATGCAAATCTAGTGATCTGTTTCACACAATTCTTTTTAACACAGCTATTTTACTACTGAATTTTCTTTATAAAGTATTGCACAAAAGTTTTCATTATATTTGAAATATATATGCTGACATATTTTCTATGCCAGTCAGTGGATTTTTTTAAGGTGAGAATTTCAAGCTATGCCGTATTGGAAAGACGGGAGATGAGTAGAAAAATTAAGGCAGGCAGAGAATATTTTATAGATATAAAAAATAATATAAATCATCCATTATTATGTTACAGAATCTTATTTTCTCTAAAATAAGTTTTTATTCCATTTTTTTTGAAAAACAAATTCAGCTAAAGAGGATTTAGTTACTTTCCTAAAAATCATACTAATGGGAAACAACTTGAAAGAGAAAATCATATTCAGAAAATACACACACATATATGTGTATACATATATTTGTATATTTACTTACGTAAGCTTTTAGATATAAAGTCATACCTTAGGCTTCATGGTAGCTATTGGAAAAAAAAAAACAAACAAAAAACAAAAAAATTTTGAGCAATGCCAAATATTCTAGGAAAAGCATATCCCACTGTGATTTTGATATGAACTTCAACTTGAAATGGTTGAGAATAGAGTATGTGTTGTACTGTTAAAATAAACCCACATACTATGATGTATTTTCAAAGAAACGAAAGTCTATAACATAGATAATTGAAAAGAAACAGGAGTGTAGCTAGCTAGCCTAGCTGCAGGGATACAAGTAAAATAAGAAATGATAACAAAAATGTTCTCAAAGGAACTGTGCAAAACATGTGACCCAAGGTGCCAACATCACTTTACCTCAGAGGATGCTCCTGGAAGATATCATGATTGAATACATGGAAGAACAGTGCTAAAGTTAAGCTGAACTTGTCTCTAGGCCAGAAAGCCTTATTTCTCAGTGCCATCCTCAAAGTGGCACTCTAGGTTTTCAAATAAGATTACTGAATATGAATTTGTGTTCTACTACCTATTCACAATATTCTGAAACACTGAACCATCTTTATCTCAGAATTAACCCTAGTTACCTATGTTTTTGTATAAATATCTTTAATAAGCTAGCATTACAAAAAAGAGTGGTGGAATTTGGGGGGACAGTCAGAATTTCCATGTGAAAAGTGGTTTCTGTGGGTACATTAGTTGTCAATTCTTTCTTTCTGAGTCCTCCATGCAGAATTATCTCTTGAATAACACCATTGTGAGTTCAGCTTTCAAGATAAATCCTGTGAAGGGAGAGATGTTTAATTACTGATTGTTCTGAGCATAATAATTTCCAAATCTAAAAGTCAGTCTAAGATAAAACTTAATTTTAAGAAGTTTCCTGTGTAAGTTAGTTTGGGTGATCTTACATTCTGATGGGGAGGATAAAATATAAACTCGCAGACTATGTGCAAATTTTAACAGTAGGAGTTGTATATTGTTTAACAAAAAGTCATTGCATATTAGATATTGTGCTATTTGCACTACATGTGGTTTTTATAGGTCCTTAGGTCTCTTAATAGCTTTTTGTAGAACTAGTTTTTCACTGAATATATACATAAATCTGTTTGGTTTTTCTCATTCTTTTGTCATTCCAAATCACTCCTTAAAATATAAATGAGTGAATTAATTTTTTGGATATTCAACTTGGTGAAAATTGTAGATACTTATTTCAACAACAATAACCATAAATAGAACTTAACTATGCTGTGCCCTCTAATATCTATCATGGATGTGAATCCTACCCAAGTTATACCAACTTTGATGTAAGAGATATGTTAATTATACATCTCCAAACATGAATGATTCATGTCCAAATACGTTATAGAAACAGGCATGATCAGAATCTGTGAATTTGAAGTTTTTTATCCTATTTTTGAAAATACCTAGAATATAGTGGCTAGTACTCTATTTATATCATCTTCATTTACATGTTATAAAAGGGAGAGATGTCCTCATTGTTTGGTTGACAATATGATTAATTTATTGTATGAATGTGGACACTTTTGAAAGTGAAATTGTATGTTATTAATATTTACTACTAAAACAAACAGCATAAATTAGCACTTTCCAGGGAAAACAGGAAGGCACAGTCACCCTACTCACATTTTCAATCAGCAAGATTTCCTGATTTATTCAGTCAGATAAGACATTTAGTGAAAGGAAACTGAGTAATTCACAGAATCTCTAGAAAGATCAGAGAGAACTCTATTTGGTATATCGGTAGAATAAAAAGTATCACTACAATCAGATTTGGCTAAAAGTAGCACTACGATCACGGTACTCATCTGCTGAGGATGGTGCTACTAATGCTCTGATCAGTGGCAAACCACTTTGCTACATCTCCCCCCTGAGCGTGAACTTGAGCAGAAGTACTTTCCCACTACTGTGAAGGCCACTCCACATTGCTGTTATTCCTACATTACTAGAGGTATCCTTCCATTCCTTTTCCCTGATGTCAGTAGATCTAATTTCAAAATCCAGACACATAAGTCCTACTGGGCAGGCCAAGTCATATAATGTGATAGAGTCACTACAAAATCTGGAGAAATGAGTATCTAACATTTTCATCATTTATGATAGTATGTGGTTTGTCTTCAAAAAAGTTTTAAACGGTGAAAAATTGACTACTATTAGGAATGTGATGACATTTCCCCATAAGAAAAGTATATAATTGTTTGACTTTGACACCAAATCCTATGGTATTTTCGCTGTTTGCCGCAACTGTGCATGTGTGATCATGTTTTTTCACAATCTGATAGTTACTATAAATCTAAGAACTGCTAATTCAACTAATTAGAAAATAACATGTTTTCTTCTTTAATAAATAATATTTAATCCCTTGTCCTTGAATACTTCAACATGCCCATAGGATTCCCATTTTTCGTGATATTGAAATCAAAATTAATTACTAGTATATAGTACTTTTACAGAAATCTAAAAAAAGATTGTGTTGACCTTTTTCATCAGGCAATTAGACACTAGCCACCTTCATGATGTGATTTAATGGCCATCACAAAAAGGCTCCTGCGTCTGTTAAATGCGTTTTTCTAACTGGCCTGCCATACAGTCTTTAGAGATGTATTTTTCTGAATCAAAATCCATATATAGTAATCAAAAGTGAAAAGGCAAATGGTGCCACCGTCCAACTGAGATTTTTGCATTGTGATGTCTTTCACACATTAGGTATTATATGATATACAATCCTTGCGGTGTATGATTGTATACTGTATGCATGTGTGTGCCTGTGTCTGTGTAATAGATAAATAAATGATTTTGCCTTATTCCTTTTCTGGAAACTCATGAAACAGAATATGGAAATGATATATTTTAAAATGAAGCATTGATTATTTCTATATCACATTAACATTATCAAAGAGAGATGGTCTAATTTTGGCTTGAAATAAGTACCAATGAAGAAGTAGTAATGAATATAACAAATATGATAACGTAACTAGTGGGATTGGGAGAGAGATAGAGAAGAAATTTTAATGAACGAAAAAGAAGGAAGGAAGACAATTTAGCTTCCTTAAGATTTTGCCACAGCTCTAAAAAGATTAAAAGAATAACAAATAATATTTTTATTTTCATACGTTTTAAAAGTCTAATCAATAACCTAGAGTTAACCTCACCACTTTCTCTTGCAAAGCAGGAATACATTCCAATCATTAGCATCATCATATATTAATAGTTGTTGACCAGGTGTATTGTACTTTTCTAACTCTTTGGAATATACAAAATGTAGGTTAGGAACTCATCTTTTAGATAAAAAATGATAAATATGTGCATGATAATATAGGATTAAATATGTCAAGTGCACATTATGCCTAGAACTTATGAAACCTAAAGTCTACCTAAATAATACATAGATTATGTCACTTTTCCAGATCCCTAGTTTGTGAATTCATTGTCTCTATGATTTCTAACCCTTGTGATCTATACCAATTAATTTATCACTTATTGACATACTGCCTTATTTCACAGTTGCGACATATATATCACACCATATTTTGTGCCCAGTACTCTGCTTGTTGCTAGATATTAAGAGAAAGAGAATTTGATTCCTGCCTTCAAGAATGTTATACTTTTTTGAGGAATCAAGCCTTCAACCAAGTGATTTTTTTTTTAAAAGAACACACAATTTAGTAGTTTTTCTCCTGAATATATTAAGGTGAAATAAAGTGAGATGCATAGGTGGCTTTCTCCGGAAAGGATTCGCAGAAGTGATTCTGAACCAAAGTATGTCTTAAAAGTTAAAGAGGAATGAGGAAGGTAAACAATGTATTCAATAATTAGAAATTGAATTGAGTTTGCTCAAGTAAATGGGTCAGCATTGGCTTCACTGTAAAAGTACTGAACTGAGTAGAAAATATTTTAAGTAATAGTAGTGTTGGTAGGGGTTTAAGGAAAAGGCAAATCTCATTTACTGCTGGTGGAATATCAACTGGCAAAAATTTTGGAAAAGCAATTTGTCAATTTATATCAAAAGTATTAATATTTTCCTACCCAAATCCATACCCAATTTGGTATGGATTGAATACTTGTCCTTTCTAAAATGTACTTTAAAATTTAATCTCTAATGTGGCACTATTGAGAGGTGGGTCATTTAAGAGGCAAATGGGTAATGAGGGCTCTGCCCTCATGAATTGATTAATCCATTTATGGATTAATAAATTAATAGGTTAAAGAATTAACATTTTATCATGGGAATGGGACTGATGGCCTCATAAGAAGAAGAGAGACCTGAGCTGGCACACTCAGCCTCCCCCACATGTGATACCCTGTGCCACTTTGGGACACTTCAGAGAGCCCCCACCAAGAAGAATGTTTTCACTAGATGCACCTCCTTGGCTTTGGACTGCTCAGCCTACACAACAGTAAGAAATATATTCCTTTTCTTTATAAATTACCCAGTTTCAGATATTCTATTTTAAGCAACAGAAAATAGACTAACACACAAGTCTAATTCTAGGAATCTATAATAAGAAAATAATGATATTCACAATGATTTATGTTTAAGGTTGCTCTTTGCTGCATTATTTATGAAGGCAAAAATTTAAAAAGAACTAAATATCCAACAGTGTGAAATTAGTTTATTCAATTATTTTATCTCATACAAAGTAATGTGTTTAATAACTTTGAAATTGTTCAAAAATAGATGTAAGTGCAAAAAGCATATGAAAAAGTGTATGTGTATTTTCATAATAGCAATCTCTGTGGATTCCAATTTTATATTTTGTTATTTTCTGTGTTTTCTAAAATCTATTTTCTGTGTTTCTAAAACCTGTAATATGTATTTCTTTATCTTAAAAATATAATACATACTTCCTAGGAAATACAAAAAACTGCTTTTTTTCCCCCTCTAAGTGATTATCTGTAAGGTTTTGTGGAGCATATTGGAAAGTGTAGAATAAGTGCTCACAACTATATCCTTTTACATAAATTAGTGTGATAAACAATACTAAAAATAAATGTTCATCTCATATACTTCTAATATAGTACGGTATATAGCTAAAAATAGATCCTTTACCAGGCAAAACGTTGGTCGCTTGATTTATGTTGAATAAATAAGAGGAATAAATTATAATTTTTGAACACATGAAATAATATTTTAATCAATGTACTTGCCAATAAGTCCAGAATAGTGATTCATATAACATTTGTTAGACAAATGAAACTGTATGAGAAACTCAATTGTTCTGCTTCAAGATAGCCAAACCTATGACCCAAAGTAATATAAAATTTAAAGTTATATAAACATAAGACAGTGATACTATAAATTAAAAAGTAAAAATGTAAATATATTTCGATGTATTCTACTAAGATTGCTATTTCTTTGATGATAAATTAAAGTAGCAAAGTTTTAAGAAGCAATTTATTTTAAAAAATATTTAAAGATTTTATTGGCTTTGCCTTCAGAATAATGTAATGTGATCATTATCTTAGCACCCCATTGCTAGAATACTATTTACAATCTACAAAAAGACAATATAAAAAATGAGGGGGGATATTACATCCTAAGAGTATTATTAATAGTTTACAGGTACCTTTGATCTAAGTTCCTGTTTCTTAGTTTATAATTGTTATCACAAGAAGGAAAAAATTCCAATGACCTCTTTATCTAGTGAAATGTAGGTCAGAAAAGTAGTAGATTCATCTCAGGTTATTATATTAATTCTTGGGTTCCAACCCTAGTGAATATGCAAATATAGTAACAATTATCATGAGTCCAAATGTGAAAAGTTTAAGGAAGGCAAAAAAACATCAGACCTTTTCTGAAATTATTTTTAAAAGAGTTTTGGATTCAGAGAAAAAAGAACTTAAAGGGATCAAAAAAAATTACGAACTACAAACTCATAATTTTCTAGTAAGGAAACTGATCCACAGAGAGCTTGCCTAAGATAATAAATCATATTGCATATTAAGAACAAATAGAAACTTAGTAGTGAGAGTAAAGGCCTACCTCACAAGTCTGTAGTTTTATTACCTTGACAATGTCAACTGATACCATTTAATATTGGTATGTTAGTCAATATTCCTCAGTCTCAGTTTCTACATCTATAAAATAGGACACTAATGTCAAATTCAGTATTCACTAATCAGTTATCAGCATTTACCTCTGGAATAAAAAAATAATGTTAATGAGGGAGGAAGAAAGATGGACTTCCCATATGTAATTTTGTATTCATTAAATAAAAATGTATTACTTTTAAAATTAAAAATTAAAACAGTACACTTGAATATTATAAAGAGTGACTAAACTGAAGAATAAAAATTAATGCATGTTTGTTATAAATTCTGCTCTTTTATTTTAAAAATGTAGTGCACATATAGTAACATCTGGAAATTTGATTCCATTTGGAAAGAAAATGAATAACTGATGTCTTTTCAATAATTTGAATGATTTTGTGATGTATATATCTAACTTTTGTTGTTTGAGAGAAGAACTTACTTGAAGAAGAATAGGAATGTACAAACCTTTAATGACAAAATTGAAATCATTCTGGCCACATCCAGGAAATGAAACTATAGCCCTGAGCAAATATTATCAATTCTCATCATCAGCTGGAGTGTCCTTTATCTCTGGCTCTGGAGATCATCTATTATGAGAGGCAAAGCAATTGAAGGAGTTCACTTGAGCTCAAATAGAGTAGAACCTTTTTAAGAGAAATTCATACCTAAGAAATGTTCCCTTGAGGAATTAGAAATGTTTAGAGCACATATAAGTACCCATATGTTTTTATTTCCCATCAAGAAATTTACTGTTGTATTTGAATAGTTTGCCTTTGGAGTTGTAGGTGTGGTTTTCTAGACTGTTTCATGTCTCTAAATGCATTCATTATGAAAGTAAATATTTTCAGAATTGTGGTAGGTCGTTATAGATGGTCCACTTTCAATAGAAGTCTATGTGTGTGTTTCTCTATTCTTTGTTTGCAATTTTGTAGTGGATATCTTCCTGTAGGTGTTATAGTCTTAATATTTTAGTCTCAGGTTTAGATGTTCATCAGGGCACTACCACATTTTTTTTCTTTAGCCTACAGCAATAATAAACTATTTGAAGAGGATAGAATTAGAAAAATTTTATAACATATCTGAATAGGAAAATCTTGACTGTAAATTTTCTATTGTGACTGGTGCTTTAAGAGGAAAGAGGAAATCAGGAAAGAAAGAGGGAAAGAGGCAGAGTTTAATGGATAGGGTGGAGGATGAAATCTGAATAACAATTGCAGGTTACCTAAATTCATTTAAGTCAACTTAAATATGTGCTTTAGGTCTCCTCTCATGATGGTATTATTCAGTAAGTTGAACAAACATATAGGGAATTAAGGCTAAAAGTGTGACTTTAGGTGATTGATTATCATCAATATATTTTTTCTAAACAGCCAGCATTTTTCAGTCTTTCCTTCAGAGCCTTGCCTACCCCTATCAATCATGACACCATAAGGTTGTCTTCTTTCCTTGGGGTGATTTCTAGGGAAAAGATGTTTCAGACCTGCATCATATTTACACAGAGACAGAAATATTCCTTCCTTCAGTTTAAATCCTCCTCCACATCTGTAGTTCTCAACTGCATAGCATTTCTTTAGTAAAATGGTTTCAAATTGATTGAGCTCTTTTTTCTCTCTCTACATGTGCTAAGGGGTCAAATTATACAAGAATAGAATTATTTCAGAAGTGTAATAGGATGTCTAAAAAAGGTCTCTCTCTTTCACTCACACACACACACACACACACACACACACTCTGACCTGAGCATTCATTCCCACCCTCTCTCCACTGAATTTCACCAGAGGAGGACTGCAACCCAATATTTGATTTTATGAAAGCATTATACATAGATATAAAATTCTCCCCACCCACCTAGGAATTAGCTTTGGACTAAGAAAAAAATATTTTAAACACCTCTACACCTTCCCTACCTTTGGGGATTTCCTCCACCCCAGTACTTCTCCCAAATTTTTACTCCCCAGCCGTCTCAAAATGCACACTTCCTTGAATATTTGCTCTTTTACAGAAATATTAGTAGGCTTGTAACAGCTGTACAAATTACAAAAGACTTAATTTAAAAAGAAAGTGATGTAAACATATCCTCCCTGCTTTAGCTGAAAAAAAGGACTTAATAGCAATATATATATATATATATATATATATATATATATATATATATTCCAAATACTACAGTGATCCACATTTTTTTTGGAACGTTTTGATGGAACGTTTACTGATAAGAAAAGTCAGCAACACACACTTCCCAGAAGCAAAATTTTCACCTTTTTTTCTCGTCCAAGAAGCTCATATTACTTTATTTTTATAAGCTCCAAGTTTGAGGAACATGGTGATTCCACTCGCTGGCAAAAAGCCTGTGCTTTGTGCTTCCCCAGCAGCAGTGACCCAACAAGCGTCTTAGAGAAGAGGAGCTGCCCGCTACCTGCAGATAGTATTTGCACAGAGCTTTAGAGACCAGAGATTTCTATCTCCTCCTCTCAGAATGCAACTGGTTATTTTCTTGCACACGTTTTAAATTAGTCCGAACTGATGCGGAAACTTTGTGAGGGGTATGTGAGTGAGGGTGTGTGTGTGTGTGTGTGTGTGTGTGTGTGTGTGTGTGTTTGGTGGGGGTTGGGGGGCGCACTTGCTTGCCCGTGGGTTTTTAAGAGCACTCACAAATCATCTTGGGATTTTTCCCAGCCCCCTCCCTCCTTTTCCGGTTCTCAGTGAGAGCTTTTGGGTCTGGAATCAAAGACTTAAGCATGCATTGTGTTTCCACCCTGCAGACTTAAATAACATTCAAGAAATAGCGTCAGAGAATCGAACACTCAATGATCAAATTGGCTACAATTCTGTAAGTTTTAAAAAGTATGTGCCTAAATTATATACCCTGCAGCAAAAAAATCATAGCTAATTATGATATTATGTAATATATATGTTCCAAATAGCCACTTTAAACATGCCAAAAAATAAAAAGGTTCCAAAGAAATCAAATAGCATAAAACACTGTGCCGCAAAGAAGGAAGAAATACATTTAAAGCACCGATGAAAATGGCGTGCAGTATAATTACCTCAAATTGCTGTTCGCTTGACACCCTGACACTAATTTTATTCAAGCCATTGGGAAATAAATGTTTTAAAAGCACTCCTTTCCGAACACCGGAGCTAGCGGGGGCTGTGAGGTCTTTTAGGAAATGAAAGGGTAAAGTTTGCAGGACGCAAAAAGAATTAAATAATCCATTTAAAATACACGTCTATGTAGACCGACAGGCTTTAATGCCCACATTTTTAACGCTTGCCCTGTACATGGATTGATTTTTTTTTTTTTTTTTCCTTCAGCATTCCCTCACCAGATGGATTTTTGCTACTGCAGATCAGCAGAGGGTGTCAGATCTTTCAGAGTGCACCAGGCTGGAACGAGCAGAGCTTCTTAGCAACTCTCTTCTCCGCCCCCCTCCCCCCCCCATTCTCGTGCTCTCTTCCTCCCTCAGACAACTCGCCCCCCGCCCTCCGCCCCCTCCACGTAATTCCGAAAGAGCAAAAGAAAGAGAAGGAGAACAGGAAAAGAAGAGCTAGTAAGCGAGAACGGGAGCCCAGAAAAAAAGGCTAAAGAGGACCGAAAGCGAGGAAAGGAAAAGGATGGACAGCCACGAAACGCAGCGATTGCGGAAATTTTCCAGCGCCATTGGCTGGGCAGCGTGAGTCCTTCGGTCGGGCGTGATTTCAGCACCGGGGGGACTGGACAGCACCTCCGGGGGACTTCGGGGCAACCTGCAACCGCAGCGAGAACTCCACCAGCCGCCTCCACAACAGAAGCCGCCGAAAACCCTGCTTTGTATCAGAGAGGCAAGGTCAGTCCGACGCACAGCCATGCACAGGCAGTGCGCCTGTACTACGCTGCAAACCCTCTGCTTGTTTCCTTAACATGCACTTGCTTCTAATTACTAGCATTGTTTCCTTTCTGATTAGTGAGGACCAGTAGACGAGATTCTGTAAGGTTGTACTTTTAATTTATATGTATATATTTAACTTCTTTTGGTTATATTTAAAGGGTTGAGGGGGAGTGCTTTTTGTTTTTTTCTCTCTACTTTTTTTTTTTTTGCTTTTTGCTTGCCTTGCACTACGTGCCTGGATAGTTTGTGGATATAATTATTGACTGGCGTCTGGGCTATTGCAGCGCGGGGGGGTTAGGGAGGAAGGAATCCATCCCCACCCCCCCAATCCCTTTTCTTCTCCTTCCCTGGGTTCGGACATTGGAGCACTAAATGAACTTGAATTGTGTCTGTGGCGAGCAGGATGGTCGCTGTTACTTTGTGATGAGATCGGGGATGAATTGTTCGCTTTAAAAATGCTGCTTTGGATTCTGTTGCTGGAGACGTCTCTTTGTTTTGCCGCTGGAAACGTTACAGGGGACGTTTGCAAAGAGAAGATCTGTTCCTGCAATGAGATAGAAGGGGACCTACACGTAGACTGTGAAAAAAAGGGCTTTACAAGTCTGCAGCGTTTCACCGCCCCAACTTCCCAGTTTTACCATTTATTTCTGCATGGCAATTCCCTCACTCGCCTTTTCCCTAATGAGTTCGCTAACTTTTATAATGCGGTTAGTTTGCACATGGAAAACAATGGCTTGCATGAAATCGTTCCGGGGGCTTTTTTGGGGCTGCAGCTAGTGAAAAGGCTGCACATCAACAACAACAAGATCAAGTCTTTTCGAAAGCAGACTTTTCTGGGGCTGGACGATCTGGAATACCTCCAGGCTGATTTTAATTTATTACGCGATATAGACCCAGGGGCTTTCCAAGACTTGAACAAGCTGGAGGTACTCATTTTAAATGACAATCTCATCAGCACCCTACCTGCCAACGTGTTCCAGTATGTGCCCATCACCCACCTCGACCTCCGAGGAAACAGGCTGAAAACGCTGCCCTATGAAGAGGTCTTGGAGCAAATCCCTGGTATTGCTGAGATCCTGCTAGAGGATAACCCTTGGGACTGCACCTGTGATCTGCTCTCCCTGAAAGAATGGCTCGAAAACATTCCCAAGAATGCCCTGATCGGCCGAGTGGTCTGTGAAGCCCCGACCAGACTGCAGGGTAAAGACCTCAATGAAACCACCGAACAGGACTTGTGTCCTTTGAAAAGTCGAGTGGATTCTAGTCTTCCGGCGCCCCCTGCCCAAGAAGAGACTTTCGCTCCTGGCCCCCTGCCAACTCCGTTCAAGACAAATGGGCAAGAGGATCATGCCACTCCAGGGTCTGCTCCAAACGGAGGTACAAAGATACCAGGCAACTGGCAGATCAAAGTCAGACCCACGGTAGCGACAGCGACGGGTAGCGCCAGAAACAAAGCCCCAGCCAACAGTTTGCCCTGCCCTGGGGGCTGCAGCTGCGACCACATCCCAGGGTCGGGTTTAAAGATGAACTGCAACAACCGGAACGTGAGCAGCTTGGCTGATTTGAAGCCCAAGCTCTCCAACGTGCAGGAGCTTTTCCTTCGAGATAACAAGATCCATAGCATCCGAAAATCGCACTTTGTGGATTACAAGAACCTCATTCTGTTGGATCTGGGCAACAATAACATCGCCACCATGGAGAACAACACTTTCAAGAATCTACTGGACCTCAGGTGGCTGTACATGGATAGCAATTACCTGGACACGCTGTCTCGGGAGAAATTCGCGGGGCTCCAGAACCTGGAGTATCTGAACGTGGAGTACAACGCGATCCAGCTCATCCTCCCCGGCACTTTCAATGCCATGCCCAAACTGAGGATTCTCATTCTCAACAATAACTTGCTGAGGTCCCTACCTGTGGACGTGTTTGCTGGGGTCTCGCTCTCTAAGCTCAGCCTGCACAACAATTACTTCATGTACCTCCCAGTGGCAGGGGTGCTGGACCAGTTAACCTCCATCATCCAGATAGACCTGCACGGAAACCCCTGGGAGTGCTCCTGCACCATTGTGCCTTTCAAGCAATGGGCAGAACGCCTAGGTTCCGAAGTGCTGATGAGCGACCTCAAGTGTGAGACGCCAGTGAACTTCTTTAGAAAGGATTTCATGCTCCTCTCCAATGACGAGATCTGCCCCCAGCTGTACGCTAGGATCTCGCCCACGTTAACTTCGCACAGTAAAAACAGCACTGGGTTGGCGGAGACCGGGACGCACTCCAACTCCTACCTAGACACCAGCAGGGTGTCCATCTCCGTGTTGGTCCCGGGACTGCTGCTGGTGTTTGTCACCTCCGCCTTCACCGTGGTGGGCATGCTCGTGTTTATCCTGAGGAACCGAAAGCGGTCCAAGAGAAGGGATGCCAACTCCTCCGCGTCCGAAATTAATTCCCTACAGACAGTCTGTGACTCTTCCTACTGGCACAATGGGCCTTACAACGCAGATGGGGCCCACAGAGTGTATGACTGTGGCTCTCACTCGCTCTCAGACTAAGACCCCCACCTCGATAGGGGAGGGGAGCGGGAAGGCGATAGATTCATCCTCCCCCAGGGGTTGGAGGAGCTTTGACCCATATCTAGCGTGCCACAAGCCCTGGTGGGCATATGTAAATAAATAACTATAAACTCGCTCAACTGAGAGGGTCTGACCCCTTAGCTCCCTTCTGGAAACAAAGAGCAGACTGTGGCGAGCTGGAGAGTGCAGCCAGCTCGCTCTGTGCTTGGAGTCCCTTTTGACGGAAAGCCCAGCATGGAAATGCTGAAAGAATTGACAGAGCTCTCACCCTCGGCGGAGGGGGCTGGGGGATGGATGCCGCGGTCCTATACATATATACATATATCTACATCTATATAGAGAGATAGATATCTATTTTTCCCCTGTGGATTAGCCCCGTGATGGCTCCCTGTTTGCTATGCAGGGATGGGCAGTTGCACGAAGGCATGAATGTATTGTAAATAAATAACTTTGACTTCTGACAAAAAAAAGTGCTGCATGGCTCGCATGGAATCCACGCGCTCCAGGGACTCTGCCCGCCCCTGCGACTGGAGATGGCATCTCATTCACAGCACCCACCCTCTTACCTGATAAGTCCCATCGTATCAAACTTTCTATAAACAAAATACAGTATAATCAGAAAGTGCCATTTCACCATTATTTGTGATCGGTAGGCAGTTCAGAGCATACGTTTACTGTGAAAAAAAATGTAAAGGTTTTATTTAAGACGTTTGCATGGCTAGTCATCAGTCCATTTTATGAGTTAATAATGTATTTTGTTGAGGGAAGTTTTTAGGGGTTGTTTTGGATTCTTTTATTTTGATGGTGACGTTTTATTTTATTTTTTGAGGGGGAATATTTTTCTATACATATCCAATAATGCCTTCCATCTGAATGTAAAATAAGTACCCATGATTTCTATTATAGTATCAATGTAATTATTTAAAAAACTTTTTTGAAGCAGTTAAGCATGACCAATTAATGTCACTCTAGTGCTTAGGCTGCGATCTTATGGTAGCAATTCTGTGCTGGTATAAATCTTACTTATAAAGTAGGAAAAAAGAACCGAGGAAGCACGTGAAACTTACTAATTCTATTTGAGGATTTTATAATGGCATATTTTTTCAGTATTAAAGTGAAAATGTTTTCAACTCTGGGTCCTTACATTTTTCCAGCTTCATATTTGCAACTGGTAAATTGGATTTGCGGTGGAAGGGGAGGGGGAGGGGAAAGATTGGGGGTGGATGCCTTCTTGAGCTACATTAAGGCTATTTCTCTAATCTCCTTACTTAGCATTTTAACCTTTCCGTAGCTCCTCCCCCCTCCCCCCTGCTCAGACTTTACCAGCTTTTCCCTGCCCATAAAGTAAGGTCTTCCCCCGACACTCTCCTCTTCCTTCTCCTCCCCCTTTTGTAATGCGGCAGCGAATCCCTTTATTAATACTAGAAATCCCTCGCTGCTGCTTTTGTTGGTGGTGCCCACACTGCAGATATATTAAGGATGTTAGGAGAGATTCGGTTTAATTGACTCTTCCTAGATCGGTCTCATTAAACAGAGTGGAGATTTCATTGGTCAGCACTCCACCCTGAAAGACAGCCCTAATGACTGGCATTTGAGATGCTGCTGGCATTTTGAATTCAACATCTGCTGAAAACGGTAAAACTAATTAGTGCCCACCCACCTTCCCCGCCCCAGCAACTGCATATTGAAATTTGTTAAAGCACTCATCTTTATGGAAATCAATCATTATCCTAAAGAAGTGTTTCTCTCCCATCATCAGGGCTTCTGGTTGTGGCCCAGTAATTAACAAGAAAAGCATTGAACTGTTTGAATTTTATGACCCAATGTAACTGTGGCCTCAATCACATTCTTCTGGGATTTCTAAACAAGTCCATTTTATCAACAGTTTGGCTACAAAAAGCAAACAAAACCACACTTATTGATGGGGTCTGCATTCCACCACATTTTCTCCCTTGAGAAGTATGTCAAAAGACTGCAGACCACAGATTTTTTTTTTAAGTATAGGATTATAAATCAGCAAATGAAAGCTCCCAGAGCAGTTGTAAGTAGATTTGCCTTCTAGAACTCATATTCTAAAGGAAAGTAATTTCCCAGAGCAGTGATATTCTGGAATATGTATTATTTATTTTAACACTTTTTAAAATAAAATCTTTATTACAAACTATGACTATTCTTAAGGCCATTCATCATTTTCTCTCTTGATTCTTTCGTTTGTGGACTGCATTTCATGACAGTAAAATTAAAACCTACTATCCTCTGACAAATATTATGGGTTTTTTTATATATTAATTTTTCATATGAGGGCTTCATTCTTTTTATGCAAAGTACAACTGGGTTCCTGGTAAGCAATCAACAGATTTATTTGTGATGAAAAAATTGGAAGAGGAGAAGAGTCATATATTCAACAATACTATGACTTTAAGAAGGAAAATTAAAAAAAATGGAAGATGTAGAAACACCTCTGGTGGAAGGTGACATTTAATGAAAGTTATCTAGTGAGGCTTGATGGTAATTTTGAAGCTAATACATGGCTAGTCTAGGTCAAAAAACTAGAAGTTCTTATAGAAAGTGTGCACGAAGCAAGAACTTTTCTTCATCCCAGTTAAAGAAATTATAGAAGCCAAGGTTTTTGAGTGGTCATCGTGTGCCAGGCATGTACTGAGTGGTTTATATAATTATTTAATATAACCTTCACAACTACAGGGTACTTTAGTAAGATACTGCTATTCCCATTATACAGATGAGAATTAAGGCTTTCCCCAACTTACTCTAAGAAGAGTAAGCAATAACTCCGTGCATACATGGTAGATAGTGGAGTGGGATTTAAAACCAATTTTCTTAGTACTCCAAAACCTTATTCTTTGAGTGAACTAGTTATATGCATTTACCTGATCAACCTCTTAAGAAGGAAGTCTTAAGAAAAACATGGTTATAAAAATACCGTAACAAATATGGGGACCCGTGTTGCATGTTCTTAGCTAAGTATGTATTGGTGGCCCTTTATATTTCCAGTATTTCTTGCAACAAAAGAAACTTGCCCTTCATTCAATGGAGATAATTTTAGTGTGTTCTCCAAGAGTAGTATCTGAGAAGACAAAACATATAAGAAAAAGGATTAGTGTACTGTATAAGTTTATGTATTGTAGACATTCAAATATTAAATCTAAATTATTTATATATTGATTCTAACAATTTTTGGTGTTTCAATAATTTAATAAATAATAATATATGTTTAAACATCTATGTATAAAAGATATCTAATGATTTTATATATAAGAACATTTATTATTTAGACTGGCAGTATTTTACTCATTTTGATAAAATATCTCTGTTACAATTATATATATGTTTAATATGGATTAGTTTTATACACATATATATTAGTTTAGTTTGTAGGATACATTCTACATATGGTCACATTATGTAATTGTCACTTAAATGTGCTTAGCATCTTTATTTTTGTCTTTACATAAAATGCTCATATAACATTATGTGTATTAGTTGAGATATCTTGTTTCTAGTTAAATCATTCTTTAATTTACTGAAGTAGAAGATATTTTAATTGTGCCCAATGGAAAAAGGAGGAAAGAGAGATATCTTGGTTAGTTACATTGCTTTAAAGAAAGTAGTAACTTCTGTGGCTGCTGTTGTAACTAAGAATATACTAGAATGTAAGTTGTTACCATAGAAATTTATTGTTTAACCATTTATACACGCTTATACAAGAGGAAACTGAAATAGCTGATCTAGCACTAACATAACAAGATTTTTTTTCTTAACAGTATTTATACTAGATGCAATTAGAATTGTCAGCAATTTTAACAAATGTTAGCGTTATATTGGTGATTCCTAGGACAGTTTGCTAATTTAGCTCTTTCAGGTTTCTCATAAATGTTATTATGAATATACAGAAAGATGGATGAATATGCAACGGTGAACACTGAGGTTGTGTTTATGATGTACTGGTATGATATTAAAAATAGTGTTTTCTAATTCAGCATTTCTGCTAGCTAATTTATAAATACTATTTTTATTTGTATATTTATTTGAAGAAAAATGTGCTGAAGATTTAATTTTAACATATATTAAGTTTTGATTCATTTTTTTCCTCATATTTGAATCAATTTGAAATCCTATATATTATTTCATTTTTAAAAAAGGAGCTCTGTATGGTATGAACAGATACAGTACATGCATGCTCAAGATTTTTAAGTTACATGATTTGCTTTAATGTGGCCCTGAACCATAGTGAAGGCTGAATTAAATAAGTTTCATATAATCCTTGACACATTTTTTCATCTGTAGTCTTGCCAAAATATTATTATAGAAAATAATATACAGGACATGCAAGCCTTTCTTCTTGGTGTTAAAAAGAAATGCTACTAAATGGTTCTATGAAAGCATACGTTACATAGAAATACTGAAACATGAATCAATATTGACTCTGTGGTGATTTATCAAAATTTGTTCAGATTTCAGAAGCAATTAATTGAATAGTTAAGATAATAACAGATTCAGTTTTTAAGAACTGTATTTTTTAACTGAAATAGATCACTGAAGAAATCCTTTTAGATTATTTAAGGCCAGTATAACCCTTTTGCCTCAATTGGCCAGCAATTTCAGTTTATTAGCTTAGACTTCAATCATCCAATTAATGACTCTTCTTTCATTTACTTGATAAATATATATAACATTACATACTTGAAATATAAGTATATTTCATGCCTAAACTTGGCACAAGGCTTACTGGAGGAGAATTATCTAATAGTTTAAAGACTTTTGAGTATGTCAGACTTATATATTCAATTGGCAACATTAATTGGGCACTTGCTCCATGAAAAATACTGTAGAAGCTCTCTTGGGAAAAGAAAGAAAGTAAGGTAGCTCAAACATCAAGTAGTCTATGACCTACAAAGGTGAAATATACACATAACTGTAATCATAGAAGAATAGTACATCATTGACAAGATTTAAAGAATGCCACTAGAACATTTTGTGTTTCTTTTTTAAAAGTAATTTAGGTTTTTAGCCATTTGGAAAAGTGCAGTAGTCACATCAGTGTGATTAGTTACTATGCAAATAGCTGAAAATCTTAAAACAGTGTTTTAAATGAAAGAGGCAATTTAATTACCTTTCTAGTTTTATTTTTATGTTTTTTTCTGTAAAATGGGAATAATGCCTATTTCATAACTTCATTAAGAGTTTTCTGACTAAGCATTCTAAAAAGAATTAATTAAGCCAGTTAATTATCTGAGCAAGTGAATAACTGATAATTTTCTTATTTTAGCTATGTGAGAAATCAAATAATAATTTAGAAAATTAAATAAAATACTTTATACCAGAAGAAGTTTAGAAATTGTCTCTGGGATCTTAGCTTTGATTTATGTTATTTCTATAGGTGAAATAGATTAGAGAAGCTTTAATTAATATAATATTGTATATATTTTTACAATTTTACTGTAAAGCTAATAATCCCTTTGTTATTTTTTTGGTAAAACTCAATATTCAATTACTTAGTAGTAATCTCCAGATGCAGGAATCAAAAGGTTTAACAACAAGAAAGCAGTAAGCAAAGGCATATATTTATTCACTTCTATGTCTTATTTCCTTTTTACCTCTAACTCTGTTTCTTTTCTTGGCAGAAGAATACAGGAAGGAAAAATGCTCAGCAGTAGCGTATCGATAGAAAAAGTCAATATATGGTGAAAAATGAAAGTGCCTCAACTATAGATGATAAATGGCCACTTTGTAGCATTATCAAAGAAGTAGTTTTTGCTTTCGAGAAAAGAGAGATAAAGGAAAAAGGGTTAATATTACCATAAACAATAATATCTTTTACCAGATTTTGTGACATTAATTATGCATTTTTCTTTTCTTTTCTTTTCTTTTTTTTTTTTAGACAGAATCTCACTCTGTTGCCCGGGCTAGAGTGCCATGGTGTCAGCCTAGCTCATAGCACCTCAAACTCCTGGGCTCAAGCGATCCTTCTGCCTCAGCCTCCTGAGTAGCTGGAACTACAGGCATTTGCCACCATCCCTGGCTAATTTTTTCTATTTTTCTATTTTTTATTTCTATTTTTTTTTTATGTTTTTAGTTAGCCAATTAATTTCTTTCTATTTGTAGTAGAGACGGGGTCTCATTCTTGCTCAGGCTGGTTTCGAACTTCTGGCCTTGAGCGATCCTCCCGCCTGGGCCTCCGAGAGTGCTGGGATTACAGGCGTGAGCCACCGCACCTGGCTTGCACTTTTCTTTTGTAAATCAACATCTTGTTTAACATTTCCCTTATGATAATAATATCATTTCAATACTATTAAGTATGCATACATGGAACTTACTACCACTTCCATAAAATAATAGAATTACAAAATAGTGGAGGAATTTGAAACCATGTAATTATCCATACACTATAGTAGAGTCCACACATTGTAGTCCAGTTACTTTTATTTATTAAAAAAACTATTTTATATAATTTAAATATCCTACATGACTAAATTATTACATCTAAAATATTTTGTTATGTAAAATATGAAATAGTATCATATAATAGCTATGTGCTAATTTTTGTTCAGTTTGATACATTTTGTAGCTAACCTGATTCAATTATGAATCCAAATAACTTTACTTCATTGGACATATTTAGTACCGGTGTGTTTTTTGGTAGTTTATGCGCCCAATGGCTGGCTATGGCTTTGTCATAACTAACTCAGATATTAATGTTAGTGAAATTCTCACAGTTTCTAAGTAAGGGATGTAAATTAGCTAAATTAGTTATTAGATAATCTAAAGAGGTTGAAATTACTAAAGCATGGAGTTACTGTTAATCTCTCTGTTTCCTCAATGACTAAAAGTTTTTCTCTTTCTCAAGACGCTCTAATGAGATAGATGATCCATTTTCTTCATCAGAAAATATTACTTTTAAAAAATTTTTCAGTAAACCTTGGATTGGATGGTATTTGTATTTTTGACCATAACAGTCAGCTCTCCAACAATTGGATTTCATGTTATAGATAGTATTTGGAATAATCAGACATTAATACATAGCAAGCAGAGTATTCCAGGAGGGTGTTACATTTACAGTGTAATATTGTGGGAAACAAGACTTGAAGCCAAGAGATTGACAACAGTAGTCTCTAAGAATTGAATTACATGAAATATAACGTCACTTTTATAACTCAAATTTATAACATCAAATTAAGAAGAAAGTCGGATCAGAGCACTTTAATATTACTTGCATGAACACGATGTTACTAATAGCGAGACAAAAATAACATTTTTTTCAGAATTTTTACATGAATAGCTAATATTTTGCCTATTAAATTTCCATCCCTGCAAACCCAACATACACATTTGAGTAATTAAACGCATAAACTAGAAACAGAATTACTTTCTTTTAAAAATGTGGGGGTCTTAGTTTGTAATTTAATAGACATATTTTAAGGAAAGAATTTCTAATCCATATTTATATTGTCTTTTAAACCATGAATGGGAAATATTTTCACTACAGCCTTTGTAATAAAGTGAGTTCTTCAGAACTAATACGAGTGTCACTAGTAAATGTACCACATAGCTCAAGGCAGTTTAAGGTGGTAACATAGCATTGGTGGCAGGTAGATACATCTTAATTATGTCAAATTCAGAAAGATAAAACCGAAAAGGAAAAGAAAAAGCAGTGAGATGATAGCAATTTTATGTAGATTGATTGAACAAATACTTAGTTATTACTTTTAAGATGGCAGGCACTTATGCAAAGGTTCAAAAGCTACACAGAACATACTAGATTTCTGTTTATCAGAATTTACATTTTATTGAGAATTACAGAGCACATAACAAAAACAATAAATAATATATAACATAAATGTAAATAATGAAGAGCTATAAATGAAATAAAATGGGGGAGAGGTGATGATTTCCTTTCTCTTAATGTGGTTAGGGAAGTCCTCTCTGAGAAGATTATATTTGACTGGATGAGAAATGATAAGAGCACAGGCATTTTCAAATTTCCAGGAATAGAGAATATGGAAAATAAATAGTCAATTAAAAGTTATTCCAATTTGTAAATGTTTGAGGACTGGAAAGAATGGCTAAAATCTGGCAATAGGCAAACACAAAATGGAGGGGCAGAGAGAAGCCGGATAATGCCATATAAACCATAGCAAGGATTTTAGATTTTATTTCAAGTATAACAGAAAGTTTTAAGCTGACAAGTGATATGACCTACGTAGTATATTTTAACTTCTTTTAGTGAGAATGAATTATAGGGAGCGAAAGAGGAAGGCAAGGAGCTACTGCTTCAGAGTTCGGGCAAGAGATGATGGTATCTTAGATATTTTCGGTGGTAGTGACAGAGATGGTGAGAAGTGGAGAGCTGGAGGTATATTGTTGGTTTAGGAACAAAGGAAAGGAAAATAATTTTGAGATTTTTTTTGGCTTTACCAATCAACTTGATGGTGGTGTCTTTAATTGACAGAGAAAGGGTGGACAAAGCAGTTATACAATTAAACTTGAGGAAGTTAGATTTGAGATGCCTTTACATATACCCTGACTAAGCTTTTGAACATGGGAATATGTAACTCAGGGAGAGTTCAGGGAGTAAAATATGGAATTGAAATTCAGCATTACTCTTGTATTAATAGCTACATTTTATATATTAAAAACTAAGCCTTTGGTTGCATTTAATTGGTGTATTTTATCCTTAGGGCAGATTTATTGGAAATTAAATGTGAACTTGTTTTTAGACACAACTAGTGTAGAAAAGGCATGAAACATATATGATAGCTGTAATGCCTGCAAATTTTCCCAAACCAGAAGACTACTTGTAAAACATAGTAAAGTAAAGTATTATTTTCTGAAAATCGATTGAAAACCGATAAAATGGTATGAGAAGAGCTAAAAACAGATTGTGACATAAAGGTGTAATGTAAGCCTTCAATCCTTCAATCAAAATGCTTAATTTATTAAGCACATTTTGAATGAGAATGAAGCAACAAACCTTATGCATTATCACCAACAATAGATTTAGAATTTTTTTTTTCTGGGAGGAAAGATTTCCAGTGAAGTAAGATTGACATTAGTCACAAATAAGATGAGAATGAGAATCAAAACATATTTTTTTTGGTAGTTAGATAAAGGTTGGCCTCTATTTTGGAGGGTTTTATTTCGCTTTTGCTCGTATGCCACTCTGTGGTCTATCTCTTAAGAAACATATACCGCATTTCATATTTAGCCCAACTTTGAGTAGGCAGTAATTTTTTTTTTAAATCATGTTTTCATGTTTTCTTTACAGAACCATTTATGTGCACATACCATCCAGCTCACTATCATTAATTGTCTCTAATCCCTAATAACCTAAGTATAATTGGACTTCTAAGTAAATTGTGATTACTTTTATTGCTATAATTCAAATATTAGTTTTAGTCATTGTACAATCATAATTTTCCCTCTTCGTAAGTCTCTGAATAACTTCAGTTATTTCTGTATAGATGATACCATTATGTAAATATCCTGGTTATTTTTTTAAAGTTGAGATCTGGAGGAAAGCTCTGCTTAATTTCTCACAATACAACCTCATGTTGCTACAGAATTCAAAGTTCTCGGGATCATTTATGGGGACCACAAAAATGAACCTACAGCCAGAGAGCTTTGATTCAGGATTAAGCTCTCCTCTAGTTCTGTGAATTTAGGCAAGGCTTTTAATTCTCATGAACTTCATCTTTTATATTTCAAGTGAGACTTTTGGACTAGAAGCAAGCTGTCAGAAAACTTTTTCTGTAAGGGACCAGAAATAAGTATTTTGGGCTTTATAAGCTAAGATGCAAAAGCTATGAAGTTATATAGCTATTATGTACATATTAATATTTATATTATATAGACATATATAAAATAGAGAAAACAAATTTCCAAATATTTTTATTAATAAAATTTAAAATGTTATTTATGGACACAAATATTTGAATTTTATATAATTTTATGTGTTCAAAATATTATCTTTTTAAGTTTTTTCAACTATTTAAAAAGGTAAAAAACATTCTAAGCTCCCAGGCAGCATAGTATCAGGCAGTAGAACTGATTTCGTTCTTTGCCAATCTCTGGGAAGAACTACACTAATTGGATTATAAAAATGTCTTCAAAATATTTTACTTTGTGCAAATTATATGGAATTTTCAAAATTACATAGGATATTTGTATAGGTTTTTTTCTATCGATTTATAGATTTTTAAAATTATGCCAGAGAATTTATCAAAATATAATAATAATGTATATAAAGTAGTCCAGGGATAAAATCATGGTTGTAAGATTAATAGTAAAGTAATCATGTTTGATCAGAATTATTGGAGTGGCCAAGTGCCATCTCTAGAATCATACTGTATCAATTCTAATCTTAGGTCTGGGAACTATCAGCTCTGTGAACTTGACCAAGTTATTAACCTTAAAGCACTTCAATTCTCTCACCTATAAACATAAATGACAATATTAGTACTTACCTCATAGTAATATCATGAATATGTTAGTCACATTCCTGTGAATGTGAAAATGTCATGAATAGTTAATATAGTTAAAATGCTTCAAAGAGGTTTGATACATTACAAACTTTCAGAAAGCATTAGCTATTTATTAATAGTATATATCTATTGCATAATGTTCTATAATCCTCAAAACAATTATATCTGATAGGCAATTTTTAAACCCCTATGTTACAAATAAACAATCTGAGGATTAGAAAGCAACTTGCCTGAGAGTGCACTGCTAGATGGCAGAGCCAAAATTCAAAGCCAGATCTGAAGGACTTAAAAACAAATGCATTTTACTGCCCAAGTGAGTGTTTGAGAAAGATTAACAGTGTCTATCCACTTCACCCTTCTGTGACATTTTTCTGACATCCACATGGGGCTTGTTTTCCCTGTGATTACAGGTACATAATGCTACTTTGTAGTCACATTTCCCCATTCCATACACACTGTGAAGTAAATAAATGATTTTTAAAATTCGATATGCTTAAATTTATACCCTCCCACAACTTGCTCTACTTACCGGACAGTAACTCATCCTCTATAAAATTTCATTTCTTTTCTTTCTGTGCCTCCACCAACAAAGCTTCATTTAAATCTCTTCAAGGTAGCTGATTATAGCTAATCTACAGAAGGAAAAGAAAAAGAAAAAAAAATAACAACTCAAACTACATAGTACTAGGATGTGATAAAATGGTTTAACACAAAAAAATTTTGTAAGAAGTGTGATATTGAAAAAAATTAACAGCAGTATGGTAGCCTAAACATGTGCATTTTTAATGCTAGCATTTCAATGGGAATAATTGGCATGAAGAATGTTTCCTAGTGCTTCACATTACATATAAATAAAATATGTTATGGAGCCAATTCACCTTTAAAAAAAATCAATAAGAGATTTCAAAATTTCTCTTACTCAATATTTATCTTTTAAAAATTTTATTTATTTGGCAAATAATTGTTTATATTTATGGGATGTTTATATTGTGATGTTTTGATATATGTATGTATATATTAAAGATTAAAGCAAGATTAAAGCAAGCTAATTAATATATCCATCATCTCACCTACTTATTTTTTTTTTTGTGGTGAGAACATTTAACATCTATTTTTTTCTTTGTCACCTTAGAAAATGAGAATAAAGAGTTTTGCCTTTTTTTTTTGCCAGTTTCAGGTTGTCCTGTGGTATTGGGAGGGAAATTCAGACTCCTGGTTGTATAGACAAATTCTCCAACCAAATCAATTACAGAATTGGAGGAACTATTGTATTAGGCTTTTGAAACACCTGTATTAGCTACATTCCGGGGTCTTCCATTTATTTTGCTCAGCACAATACCGACTTATGGATGCAGGTATAATATTATTCCTGCACTCATAGTAGTAGCCCATGCTTTCAGTAATTCATTTTGCCTTCCAGTACTGGAGATGAAGTGGGCTAAGTTGTCAGAATACACTTGCCACTTGCTTAACATGGAAAACGTACTTCTCTCCCATGATTTCTAATATATCGTATGTTGACTCTGCTATCTATAGAACTGTTATCCATGATGCAAAAAGTCCAAGAGACATCAACAACTGTGGCCTCCAAAAAGGATTTCTTGGTTTTAAAATTTAGGAAAATACTGCATTAAAGTAACTTAATTGTTCTTACAATAAGACTTCATAGATTCCAGGAATAGTATTATGTATTCACAGAACGTAATATTTTGTCTCTATAAGAAATGTATGATATACTTTCCACACTTATTGGCCTCACAACCCATTACTCTCCTGTCATCCACACCGCCTTTGATCATTTGTTTGTTCTTCCAGGATACTTATTATAATTGCAGCCCACAAAATGCAATTGTCTAACATACCTAACATAGGAGGGAAAAAATAGTAACAAATCAAGCAAACTCAAAACTGAGAAAACTGAATTCATAGTAGTATAAAATAATAGTCTTACAGGCAATTACTTTTGAAAGAAAACTAATAATCCAGGAAGAAACAATAATAAAACCAAAGAGAAGCCAGTGCATTTACTTTCTGTAGCTTTAGGCATTTCTAAGTCCAATTGTGTGTCATTTATCATAAAGAGCCTGGCCTTTCTTTAGTTATACCACCTGTGGAAGCACAGGATCACATCACTACTTTATGATCTAGTGGTTCCAAATAGCCCTTGTTTCAAGAAATACAGAACACACCATGAACAACCTTTCTCTATTAATCTAGTCCTGGAAGATTCATCAAGTTAGCACAATTTCATAGGAATCAGATGAACCAATCACAATAGTGTATATTTTAAACAGTGTGCAATTCAAAGTAGCCCCAATCCCACTTGTCTTTAACGAATTGTCTTTTCCATACATGGACTACATAAGCTTGACAAATAAAATATTACAAATAATAAACTAATAAGCCTACAGTTGATTAATATGCAGTTTTTAAAATCTGTGACTGGCTGACTTTCTCACTTAACTTTATAAGCAAGTTCATTTCCTCTAATTTAGTGTGTTCAAAAGCTGATTGATCTTCCACCTGAATTTATCACTTAATACCATACTTAAGGAAACAAAAGGTCAATTTATTTTTATTTGCCACTGTTTTGTTAAATCAGTAGCAAATACTATATGTTGAAGAATTTACTTCTCATTTCCTTTTAAAATAATTGAAAATTTATGTCCGTTGTGGCAAATAGATATTTTTGAACATAAGAATATCTTAACACTATAGATTCAATTCACATTTTAAGTTCTCCCTGAGTAGGTCTCAAATCTTACGTATTTTTTCTTCCTTACTTATTTGGAGAATAATAGATGATTAATATTAGTTGATTAAATGAACATTTATAAAAATACTTACCTTTATGCTTTTCAATATGGTTGCTGAGTGGCAAGGCAAAACTCTTATTTGTAGCACATTTTCAGACCGCACTCTTCTGGCATCAAATATTTCCAAACCACAAGTATGATATTTGTAAATAAATATTTCCCTTCTTATGTCTATTATAAAGAAAAAGTTGGTTAGATTTCGAAGAGAAAACATAATTTTATCTTTTTAAAAGATTAATCATTATATATTTGACATATAGTGATAGAAATAGATTTATATAAACTTACTTTTACATACAAAGCAAGTCATAGTACTATAATTCACCAAAGATGTAGCTAAAAAGAGTTTAAAAGAATATTCAGCTAGAGTCTTTCCAGAAAACCGTTTTCAAGCCATACTCACACATGCCCTGTAGTCTATTTTATTTTATTTGTATAAATTTAAGAGATGTGAGTGCAATTTTATTACATGGATATGTTGTATAGTGGTGAAGTCTGAGCTTTTAGTGTATACATCACCCAAATAATGTATATTATACCCATTGAAAAATTTCTCACCCACCCTTTTCCCTCCTTCCACCCTTCTGAGTCTCCAAAGTCTATTATTCTACTCCCTATGTCCATGTGTATGCATTACTTGGCTAACACTTTCAAGTGAGAACATGTGGCATTTAACTTTGTGTTTCTGAGTTGTTTCACTTAAGGTAATGGCCTCCAGTTCCATCCATGTTGCTGCAAACAACATGAATTCATTCTTATTTTTTTGTTATGACTGAATAGCACTCCACACACACACACACACACACACACACACGTACGTATATATAACATTTTATTTATGCAATCATCTTTTAATGGACACTTAGGTTGATTCCATATCTTTACTGTTGTGAATAGGGCTGTGGTTAACATATGAAAGCAGGTATCTTCCTGAAATAATGATTTCTTTTCCTTTGGGTAGATACTCATTAGTGGGATTGCTGGATCCAAACATTGCAAGTACCCTATAAAGATATACAAGTATTGTGTATCCATAATAATTAACAATTTAAATTTTTTAAAAAAATAAGCAGATTAATTAAACAATATCTGCAAAAGAGTTACACTTTCATTTATAATAAAACCCTAATAATAAAATATTTATGCCATATTAGCCTGCTTAAATAATGCAATTTATATTTTGTAGTCCCATAGAATCAAGTAGTCCATTTTATAAAATGTTTTCTTATACCTAAATAAGAGAGATTTATTGCTTCTCTTCATAATTAGTAGAATAATGGTTTCAAGCCTTCCTTAGTGAAGTGAGCCAAAATGATAATACTCTCCTTCTGCCCTTCTGTAGTTCTATTTTTAGTCCTTTGATAAATCTCCATGCTGTTTTCCAAAGAGGTTGTATTAATTTACATTCCCTCCAACAGTGTATTAGTGTTCCCTTTTCTCTGCATCCTCTCTAACATATGTTTTTACTTTTTAATAATATCTATAATTACTAATATAAGATGATATCTCATGATGGTGTTAATTTGCATTAGTCTAATGATTAGTGATGTTCAATTTTTCGTATTTCTGTTTTCCATTAGTATGCCTCCTTTTGAAAGTGTATATTCATGTTCTTTGCCACTTTTAATGAAGTTATTTGTTGTTGTTGTTGTTGTTGAGTTGTTTGAGTTCTTTATAAATTTTGGATATTAGTTCTTTATCAGATGCATTGTATACAGATATTTCTCCCCTTCTGTACGTTGTCTGTTCACTTGGTTAATTATTTCTTTTGCTGGGCAGAATGATTTTAGTTTAATTAAGTCCCATTTGTCCATATTTTTTGTCATTGTTGCTTGTGCTTTTAATGTCTTAGTCATGAATTCTTTGCGTAGACCAGCACTGAGAAGAATTTTCTCTAGGTTTTCTTCTAGCATTTTATAGTTTCAGGTCTTAACATTTAAGTCTTTAATTCATGTTGAGTTGATTTTTGTATATGGTAAGAGATAGGGGTGCAGTTTCATTTTTCTGCATATGGCAATCCAGTTTTCCCAGGAACATTTGTTGAAAAGAATATCCTTTCCCCAGTCAACTTTTTGTCAATTTTGTCAAAGACCAGTTGGCTATAATAAACAAGTGGCTTTATTTCTGTGTCCTCTATTCTGTTCCATTGATCCATGTGTATATTTTTATGCCAGTATCATGCTTTTTGGTTGCTATAGCCTTGCAATATAATTTAAAGTTAGGTAATGTGATGCTTCCAGCTTTGTTCTTTTTGCTTAGGATTTGTTTGACTATCTGGGCTCTTTTTTTGGTTGCATACGGACTTTAGAATTTTTTTTTTAATTCGGGAAAAATGACTTTGGTATTTTGATGGGTATTACATTGAATATATAAATTGATTTAGGCAGTGTGGTTATTTTAATGATATTTGTTCTTCTGATCCACAGACATGGGATGTTTTACTATTAACATTTGTTTATGTCATATACAATTTCTTTCATCATGATTTTGTACTTCTCCTTGTAGAAATGTTTCATCTCCTTAAATATATTTCTTGGTAATTTTTTTATTTATTATAAATGAGATTGCTTTCTTTATTTGGTCCTCATCTTGATCATTATTGGTGTAGAGAAATGTTACTGTCGAAGAATAAGGGAAGTAGTAGACCACAACCTTTGGAATACTCACTCATGAATGATGTAATGGATCAGAGTAACACTGAATATGGGTCTCTATGGAATAACAGGGAAGTGGCGTCTTTTTCTTCTAATTTGCAAGTCTAACAGAAATATAAGAAGGAAAATTGTGTGCTTTTATAGTTTGTTGAATGAATGAAGCAAGACCTTACTACTACTACACACACACACACCCACATACATATATACACATATATATGTATGCGTGTGTGTATATATATATAGTAAATCTAAAACTACTTGTTAAAATTTAAGACTGGTCCAAATGTTTTACCCATTTGAAATTTGTCAAATGCATATCACACCATGCTAAAATAAGGGTCAAATGCATTTGTAAATAACAGTTGAGTTTCCTAGATCATTCTGAAACTTGCACTTTCTTTAGAATAGTTACTAGAAATTATTAGCTTCTATTAACAAATATTTTTCCAAATTACATTAAGTCAAAGGAAATTAGTTTTTCTACATTGATTGGCTTTTATTTGTAATATTTTATAATATTAATGATTTTTTTTCATAACACACAACCATAGAATTTTTCATAAGTAATGTCAATTATCATTTTTAAGCTATTACAATGTTGTTTTTTTAAGAAAATTTCTTATTTTACAATCTTTACTATTTTTGTAAATCAATTAGCCTATATATTTGAATTTCATTTCCAAAGTTTAGGGTTACAAAAACTGTCTCTTTAAATGTTAGAACAGAAGCAACTTTATTAAAAATTTTAATAATATTATACTAAAATCTTAAATTTGCATGCATTCTTCATGTAATCCTGCTTTATGTTATTAATTACTTTAAAACATTTTTGTGGATTCACATCAGCAACTACGATTACGATTAGGTGTATTTTCAATAATTCATATGTTTGTTGGCCACTGGTCAGAGGATTTTCCTTCATTGACAGAAAGAAAAGCTCTGTGATTTACAATTTTTATAAAGTTCAAGCATATATACAATAAGAGTATTTAATAATTTTTGTAAAAATTATTAATCTTGGTTTAGATACATTGAAAATATGTAGATTCACTGATAGAGTGCTTCTACCTAATTCATGAATGTTTTAGGGGAAAATAAAGAACTTGAGTTTGAGGGAGAAATCTACCCACTAGTTGATCAGAATTGCTCTGGACAAAAGGTGGAGAAACTCTCTAATATGTGCTATAGAGATAAAAGGAGTTGATAAAAACCAAATAATGGGCCTCCATTGCCTTGTGTTGCAAACACAATTTGAATCTTTCCACTTCTCCGATACAATATGGTTGACATCCCTT
Source organism: Lepilemur septentrionalis (assembly GCA_963573855.1). Taxonomy (NCBI): domain Eukaryota; kingdom Metazoa; phylum Chordata; class Mammalia; order Primates; family Lepilemuridae; genus Lepilemur; species Lepilemur septentrionalis. The sequence goes on along the minus strand of CAUYMX010019661.1, from coordinate 3,877 downwards.
TAAATAAAATTAAATGTAATTCTTACCCTAGGTGAGCATCATGAATACTACTTCAGGGATCATTTCTCCATTTTCATATGTAAGCTCTGAGAGCAGGGCAAAAACAATAGAGGGAAAGAATTGTCATTTTGGTCCACTGTACTAAGGAAGGCTTGAAACTATTATTCTTCTGATTACAGAAAAAAAGAAATGAATCTTTGCTATTTAGGCACAAGAAAACATTTTATAAGTTGGACTATTTGATTCTATGGGACTATAGAATATGAATTGCATCATTTCAGAATCTTAATATGTCATAAATATTTTATCATTAGTTTTTTTAATATTGATGAAAGTACAACTCTTTTACAGAGATTGTTTAATTGGTTTATTTATTTTTTAATTTTTAAAATTATAATGGGCACATAATATTTACATACCTTTATAGGTTATGTGTGATGCTTTGATATTGGCATATAAGGTAAATTAATCAAATCAGGGTAATTGGGTTATCCATCATCTAAATCACTTATCATTTCATTGTGTTAGGAACATTCCAACTAAAGTATACCCTAACTTATTGTTGATTATAATTCCTTTGTCATGCTATCAAATACTGTTCATTCAATTGGTTTAGTTTAGCCAGTGAAATGTATGATTGAGCAATGTTTCACTTATATTAAGCACAGTTTAGTTTTGTATTATATATTTGAGTTATAAATTTGCATATATTTCTTATACATTCTCATGTTTATCTAGTATTAAAATATTTACAATAAGCCTGTGAGCTAAACGATTGTTTCAGAATATATATTCTAGCATATTAAGAGTAATTTTATAATTAAATACACTTTTTAAGTCAATCCTAAAACTGTCCTCTTTAAACATGTGTGAACAGGTAAATAAGACCCAATATGCCTATACTCCAGCTCATACTGAACCCAGCTAAAAGAATGAAGAAATTATGGTTTAAAGGGAGGCAGTGTCAAATTGAAGATAATTATTATGGTGCTCTAAAAATATACCCAGGGTTAAAATACATCACCCTGAGACATTAGTCAGGAAACCTGCACAGTTAATGGGAACCCTCAGTTTGACTAATTGTTGGCATTAAAAAGGGAATTTCAAGTTCTATTAAGAAGGAAAATGAAAACCCAAGCGCATATGTGGTTTAGAGTGTATGGTGAAGTCTGGCAAGGACGTGGACAAAAAGTGATGAACAAAAATAATAGAAAAAGTTACAAAGAGATCTTACGAAAGTCAAATGCTGTAAGTGACAGAAAATACCCAGAGATGACCCAGATAGCAGCTTGATCTATGGTTAAAGAATGGTTATTCCTTAGAATGATATGTCTCTTTTAAAAACTAAAAGATGTGTCTTTTAGCTCAAGCTGATAACTTAGAAACAAATATTAATGTTTGATAGATTTTTAAAAATTAGCTGTATATCAAGAATAGAAGAACTAAGCATTTTCCACCTGAACAAAAATAGTGCTAATTTATCTTTATTTTCACATTGTATTTCAGTAAAAGTATTTATCAGTTTACAATTATATGTACTTATATAGATTTTATTTTTAAAAAAAATTATGAAAATCTTAGAACCTGAGTTGTAAATTGATACAAACAAAATTTTTATGTGATAGTTACTGAATTAGACCTTTGAGAATTGTGTCTAGGGTGATAAGGGCATATGAAATCAGGATATTCAAATAGCCATTTACCTTTTTGTTAGTCAATTTAAATCTTTGTCAACTCAGAATATGTCCCATTACTAAGCTGAAAAGCATAGTAGTTTTACATTTGTGATCCCAAAACAAAGTGACACATAGAAATTATTTTGTAATTAGCACATGTGGTTGGTCAATACCGAATTATTGAGTGTCTAATATGTAAAAAGTGCTGTATGACATTTGCAGATATTCATAGATATTTAGTTCCAAGTATAATCAACTAAATATTAACTTTGGATAAATAATCACAACTGTACTGCTGCTCTAGATAGAATTTTATGTACAAGAGTTAGAAACACAGATAAACCATTAAATACTCACATTTTTGTTTAGTATAAGTGATACTAACTAACCTATATATTACTCATAGTTTGCCAGACTGAGCCAAGACAAAGAGAAGATGCCTTACAGCTACTCTGTACACTGTAGTTATATCTTATTATATTGACCCTATGACCTGCAATGATTTTTGCTTCTCACAAGGGCTGAAAGACACTTTTGTTAACAAGCATTTATTGAGCAAAAGGCAATGTGCTAGGTGCTGGGTGTGTTAAAGAAGACAACCCAGACTCTCAAGGAGCTCACTTTCTAAGATGTTTCCTGTCAAAATGTTGCTGTTGGATCACCTGTATGAAAATCATCAAAGGTGCTTGCTTAAATGCAGATTGTGGGCGGTGTCTTAAACATACTAGTTCACAGTCTCAGAATTTCTGGCAATGGACATTTAAAAATAACATCCTGCATCTTTCCTAGATATTCTAAAGTTCACTTAGAATATTGCTGAGTAACAGTCCCTTTAGCAGAAATTCGTCTTTAAAATAATGTGCAATTGATTGTCTCAGGGAGTTACTAGCATGGAGGAGGGACATGTAACATAACCTAGACGGTTGGGAAGGTCTCATCCAAGAAGGAACATCTAAGGCTGACCTTCACAGGTGGCCAAGTAATGGCACACAGGTTGTTTGAATGGGGATAGTTATAGGGGTTTTCTTGGAAGTAGCTAATGCAAAAACCAAGGAAGGAAGTTTAGAAAGAGACTAGTCTATGTAGGAAAATGCAAGGAATTCGTTTAGGAGAAGAATAAGGATAAAAAAAAGAGTATAAAGAAGATGATTAGGTATCAAACCATCAAGAAACTTGAATGTTATGTTAAGGAAATTGGATCATATCCTTTCAAATCCAAATGCAAATAACATTAATTATTAAAGAAGCAAGTCCAGAGAGGGAGACAATGCAGTATTTTTAACACCGATTCTGCTCTGCTCCAGCCAGTCGTTGCCATGGGGAAGTGTGGCATAGAATTGCCAGATTGTCCAGTCTTTCAAAAATAGCCAAAAATCTGGTGTATTCATTAGAATTAAGTTCAGCTGCAAATAATAGGATATCCTAAAATAATACTCTTTAAGCAAGAATGAAGTTGTTTATTGCTCACAAATTAATTTGAAAGGATGCAGTCCTAGGCTCTCAAACGTTGGTACTATTCCACCAAACCTGCAGGAAGCCAGATTCCGTCTAGCTCACTGTTCCACCATCCCTGAGCTGTAACCCTTACTGTCCTGGTTCAACCTGTCCAGGCAGCAGAGGAACTGAAAAATACAATAAAGAATAGAATGTTGTCATTTAGATAAGGTTACTGAACACTGTCATAAAATTCTGCTCTACATCTACATGCCTATATGCAAAGAACATTACGAAATAGATTTTTTTTTCATTTCAGGTGGCCATTAATAGTCAAACATTATATTATTATGGATAAAATGCAGAATAGATATTGTGGGACTACAAGCATTCTCTATGACATTCAATCATATAATGCAGCATTAAGTTCTGTCTATATCATCAATCTATCTCTTACTGTGCATGATTCATATTTCTATTACTGGAAAACAAAAATGCTTGAGTTATATATAGCCTCTAAGCCACCAGTTTGTTTATGGGTGTCTTTGACTTTGGAGGTTATTGGATATAATTAGGAAGAAAGTAAGATGTTCCATATGTAGAGAAAGGATGTGTTCATAAACTAGGTGATCAAGTTGGCTAGACTTGATGAATAGATTGTGGAATAAAAAGACAGAGAGAATTAAAGAATTACTGTACACATATAGTAATAACATTCATCGGGTGTTGGGCAGATGGGAGTGGGAAGGAAGGAGTGGGTATATACA